>PISX010015396.1:0-34070 GCA_004024625.1 Mellivora capensis | reverse complement strand
CCCATCCATGTTGCTACAAAAGTTGGGTATTCATCCTTTTAGTTTTGTTGATTGTTTCCTTTGCTGTGCAGAAGTCCCAATAGTTTATTTTTGCTTCTGTTTTCCTTGCCTCTGGAGACATGTTTAATAAGAAGTTGCTATCAGTGCAAAGAGGTTACTGCCCATGTTGTTCTCTAAGATTTTTATGGTTTCAAGTCTCACATTAAAGACTTTTACCCATTTTGAATTTATTTTTTATGTATGATTTAAGAAAGTGGTCCAGTTTCATTCTTTTGCATGTTGTTATCTGGTTTTCCCAACACCACTTGTTGAAGAAAATATCCTTTTCCCATTGGATATTCTTTCTTTCTTTTTTTTTCTTTCTTTCTTTCTTTCTTTGTGAAAGATTAGTTGATATATAGTTGTAGGTTTATTTCTGGGTTTTCTATTCTGTTCTATTGATCTGTGATCTATTGATCATATTGATCTATTGACCTATCACATAGATCTATTGAACTATGTGTCCATTTTTGTGCCAGTAACATAATGTTTGGATTACTACAGCTTTGTAGTATAACCTGATGTCTGGAATTGTGATGACTCCAGCTTTGTTTTTCCTTTTTCAAGGCTGTGTTGGCTATTTAGGGTCTTTTGTGGTTCCATATGAAGTTTAGGATTGTTTTTTCCAGTTCTGTGAAAAATGCTGTTGAATCTTTTGGCAAAGACTGCATTAGATATGTGGATTGCTTTGGGTAGTATAGACATTTTAACAATATTTGTTCTTCTAATCCATGGGCATGGAATGTCTTTCCATTTCTTTGTGTCATCTTTAATTACTTTCTTAGGTGTTTTATAGTTTTAGAGTACAGATCTTTTACCTCTTTGGTTAGGTTTATTCCTAGGTATCATATGGTTTTTGGTACAGCTGTAAGTGGGATTATTTTCTTAATTTCTCTTTCTGCTGCTTCATTATTGGTGTATAGGAATGCAACAGATTTCTCTACATTGATTTTGTATCCTGCAACTTTACTGAATTCATCTGTCACTTGGCAGCTTTTTGGTACATTCTTTTGGGTTTTCTATATAAAGTATCATGTCTGCCAGTAGTGGAAGTTTGGCTGCTTGTGAAGATAAAAGGAAAGTTTGATTGCTGATTGGATGTTGCTGATTTGGATGTCTGTTTATTTATTTATTTATTTATTTATTTATTTATTTTTGGGTTGTTTGATTGCTGTGGCCTGGATTTCCAGTACATATTAAATAACAGTGGTGAGAGTGGACATCACTATCTTGTTTGTGACTGTAGTGGAAAAGTTCTCAATTTTTTCCCATTGAAGATGATATTAGGGGTGGGTTTTTCACGTATGGCCTTTATCATGTTCCTTCCAAACCTACTTTGTTGAGGATTGTGTCATGAATGGATGTTATACTTGTCTACTTGTCGAATGCTTTTTTTTCTGCATCTATTGAGAGGATCTTACGATTCTTATCCTTTCTTTTATTAATGTGGTACATCATGTTGATTGATTTGCAAATGTTGAACCATCATTGCAACCCATGAATAAATCCCACTTGATCATGGTGGATGATTTTTTTTTTAATGTATTGTTGGATTCAGTTTGCTAGTACTTTATTGAGAGTTTTGCATCTGTGTTCATGAGGTATGTTGAACTATTATTTTTTTTTAGTGCTTTTTTTAAAAAAATATTTATGTATTTGAAAGAGAGAGATCATAAGTAGGCAGAAAGGCAAGCAGAGAGAGAGAGAGGAGGAACCAGGCTCCCTGCTGAGCAGAGAGCCCGATGTGGGACTCGATCCCAGGACCCTAAGATCATGACCTGAGCTGAAGGCAGAGGCTTAACCCACTGAGCTACCCAGGCGCCCTTTAGTGCTGTTTTTATCTTGTTTTGGTATCACAGTAATGCTGGCCTCATAGAATACATTTGAACCTTTCCTTGTCTCTTCCATGTTTTGGAATAGCTTGAGAAGAATAGGTATTCACTCTTCTTTAAATGTTTGGCAGAATTTGCCTGTGGAGCCATATGGACTTTTGTTGTTGTTGTTGGGAGTTTTTGATTACTGATTCAGTTTCCTTTCTGGTTATCAGTCTGTTCAAATTTTCTATTTTTCCTGTTTTACTTTTGGTAGTTTATATGTTTGTAGGAATTTGTAGTGGAGTATCACTTTTAATTTCCTTAAAAAAACTTTCCTTTTATCTTCACAACTTTGGCACAAGAGTCCTTATCTTGGCTTTGACATGCCTTCCTCATTTGGCTAATTATTTCTAGCTTTTGACTTAAAGTAAGAGAAATATGAGTCATCCTTTCACTTGAACACTTAGGCAACACTGTAGGTTATTAACTGGCCTCCCTTAAATATAATATCTCAGGGAGAGCCTGTCTGAAGGAGTGAGACAGGGGAACAACTGGTTGCTGGAGAATTCAGAATACACACAACATTTATCAATGAATTTCATTTTGTTATATGGCTGCAGTTCTTGATGCTCCCCAATAGTCAGAATAGTAACATCAGAGATTACTGATCATAGATCATATAACAAATATAATAATAATTAAGAGTTTAAAATATTGTGAGAATTATAAAAATGTGATACACAAAGTGAACAGGTGCTACTAGAAAAATAGCACTAATACACTTACTTGATGTAGAGTACCACAAAATTTCAATTTGTGAAAAATGAAATACCTGTGAAGTTCAGAAGAGCAAACTGCTATCAAATGAGGTATGCCTATAACTGATATATGTGATAGGTTGGATTCCACTAAATAAGAAGTCTTTGAATCTTTTAAGAGTATTTTACTGCCAAAGAAAACATTAAGTGACTTAAGAAATTTTAAAATTATTTCTTTGAAGCTTAAAATGATGATTGGATGCCCCAAATTCTCTAAGTAGTAAATAGGCTATGAAGCCTATTGAGCCTAAAAAGATGACATTTTCCCCCTAATGTCCAATGTATGTGTCTAAGTAGAATAATGGAAATGAAATAATCCCTCAAAGAACAGAACCAAAAATGAAATAAAACAGTGGATGGAAACTTCCTTCCAAGGAGAATTACGAAGTATTTAAGAAATGTTCTTTATGATGGAGTAAGGAGTCTTTTTAAATGTCTGCTGAGAGAGATTTCAGAATGTTGCAAGTGGCTGTTGGGCATATTTCTACTCCTCCATTTTCCAAATTGAAAAATTTATTGTAATGATAAATAATCTATTCCTTCATTGTATATTGTGTGCATGAGATGCACTTATTTTCTCTAAGGTCACTAGATCAAAAAACATGAATGTTTGATCCCTTTCTCACACGAGATATGAAAATAACTTCTACGAGGAGTAAATATCTAAACTTTAAAAACATTTCTATTTATATTGAGAACTTCACTCTTTTTCCTCCAAGATTCTCAATTAACAAAAACTTGATTCTGAATATTTTAAACAGAACAGTTTGAGGGCAGGGATTAAAAGGGTGAATAATTGACTATTAGGATTAATGGTGCTTGCTTACAGTAGTGGCATAAATGATGTGGTACAGAAAAAAAATATCAGGCCCTGGAGTTGATCCTAGCCCTTTTAGGTGCCTGAATTCATCAATCATTGTTTAAATTTAACTAATTTTCACTTGGGTCAAAGTTGTCCTAGATATTGCACCATTAAGTACATGTAAAATAGAGCAAAGGGATATGTGGTATATTTTTAGACATTTAATATTAAACACCAAAAAGATCTGACTGGCAGATGATTGAATTCATGCTTTATATCTTCCTATACCAGAAGATGAATTAACATAGGAGAATTTTTGGAACTAGAATATAACCCATGATGTACTTTTACAGAAACCATACAGAAAAAAAAAAAAGAGAAAACTTGTAAACATTGTGCTAATGACTCGCACACAAATGCAGCTTTAGACTACAAACAGCTGCTTTCAGAAGAATCAGCCTTGTAGTGGAATATGCTTTGATTGCCTGAGCTAAATTATCTGGCTGCAAAGCTCAGGGAAAAAAAATAAGTAACATTTTGTAGGTATCAGCATAATTTCTGGCATGTTAATCTTGTACTGAAGCTTGAAAAAAATGTCATTCAATTCTCTGTTGGGGGTTTATGATAGCCTTTAACAGAAGCATGTTTAGAATAGACAAACCAAAGGACAAGAGTATACAGTATGTTGAAAAAGAGTCTGAACATTTCCATAAATAGAATAAAGGTAGGATATTTGAAAGTAAACTATTCTGTTATTAGGTCCCTATGCTACAATTTTTTTTTCTTTCACGAGTTTAGAGGAATACTAAGTTCCTTTTTTTAAGAATAAAAGCATAGCCGATATTTAGCTATATAATCAAGTTCACATGACAACTCACACCCTGTGCTTTCAATTCCATTTGTCCCTACGCTTGTCCTTTCTTTCTCTCCAACATCACTTTTTATCCTGTTACTGGAAAATTTCCATTATTGTATTAGTATGTTACAATATCTCTCTTTTTAAAAAATTATCTTTATTAACATATAGTGTATTATTTGCCTCAGGGCATAGCACATACCCTCCCCAATGACCATAACCCAGCCATCCTATCCCTATCCCTCAACCCCCAGCAACCCTCAGTTAGTTTTGTGAGATTAAGAGTCTCTTATGGTTTGTCTCCCTCCTGATCCCATCTTGTTTCATTTATTCTTTTCCGACCTCCCAAACCTCCATGTTGCATCTCCATTTCCTCATATCAGGGAGATCATATGATAATTGTCTTTCTCTGATTGACTTAATCTCTCTCTTTAAAAAAAAAAAAAGATTTTATTATTTATTTAGAGCACCTGAGTTGAGGGAGGAGCAGAGGGAGAGAGAGAATCTCAAGCAGAATCTGCACTGAGCAGGGGACCTAATAGGGACCTCAGTCTCACGACCCTGAGATCATGACCTGAGCAGAAATCAAGAGTTGAATGCTCAACCAACTAAGCCACCTAAGCACCCCTAATATCTCTTAACATACATTTAATATACCCTTTCAGCCACTTCCCCATTTCTTTGCTTACCTTCATGGTAAAATTCCTCAAAATGTTTATACCCATTATCACCACTTTCCTTACTTTGTCTAGGTTTCATGTCTATCCATGCACGAAAAATGCTGATTTCAAGATCGTCAATAGCTTCCATGTTGTTAAATTTAATGATAGATTCTAAAACCTTATGTAACTGGACCTATCAGGAACATTCATCAAATATGACTATTATAATTCTTTCTTGAGACACTTCTTTCACCTGTTAGAAAACCTCTTGTTTCTCCCCCTATGTCTCTGAAGGCTCTCTTAAAAGAAATACTAAAATATCCTTCTCATGTATCTTCATTGGCCTGACCTCTAAATATTAGGGTGCCACAAAGCTCAATCTTTGAACATTGTTTCTTTATTAATAGGAATTTTCTAATTGTGCTCAATCAGTAAGGTGCATGTACATTTCATCTGTGTGTTGATGAATCCCAAATTTTTGTCCTCACTACTAACTCTTCTTTAAACTACAAACCACATAAAATCCACTTGCATCCTTTTTTTTTTTAAGATTTTATTTATTTATTTGACAGAGATCACAAGTAGGCAGAGAGGCAGACAGAAAGGGGGGGCGGGGAGAGGTTCCCTGCTGAGCAGAGAGCCCAATGTGGGGCTGGATCCCAGGACCCTGAGATCATGACCTGAGTCAAAGTCAGAGGCTTAACCTTCTGAGCCACCGAGGTGCCCCCTCCACTTGCATTCTTTTTTTTTTTTTTTTTAATTTATGCGACAGACAGAGATGACAAGTAGGCAGAGAGGCAGGCAGAGAGAGAGAGGAGGAAGCAGGCTCCCTGCTGAGCAGAGAGCAGATGCAGGGCTCAATTCCAGGACCTGGGATCATGACCTGAGCCTAAGGCAGAGGCTTTAACCCACTGAGCCACCCAGGAGCCCCTCCACTAGCATTCTTTTAGGCATCTCAAACTTAATATATCTAAAACAGTTCTTGATTTCTTGAGTCATCCTCAGTCTAAAAATAACAGCTCCATTCTTCCAGTTGCTCAGGACAAAACTACTAGAGAAAGCCATAACCACCCTTCTTCTCTCATGTGCCTGCATGAACTGTTGGTTTTATCCTTAAAATACATCCAAACCCTAAACCACCTCAATTCTCATCTGAGTTACTGCAATACTAATTTTCCATTTCCACTTTTCTGTACCTGTATTCTTGTTCCTTATGATTTTTAGGCTTTCCATCTCTTCTTTCTCTGAAAGGAAAGAAAAAATCTGCATGGTTCTACTCCTGATTTCTACAGGTCTTTGCTCAGATGGTTGGCGGATCATCAGGAAGAAATTTCCTTACTTCTTTATATAAAACAGCACCTCGTTTACTATTACTCTTATCTCCTTACTCTGATAAAGTCTCATTAATAGTATTTCTTAACTTTCTAAAATACAATTCGTGCATTTTTTCATTCATTCATTCATTCCATTTTTGTCTATCACACCTCACTAAAATGAGGTCACCACAAGAGAGATAATTTGTTAGTTTTGTTCATTGTTGTATCTGGAAGACTGACTGGCACATAATAGGTGTTCAATAAATTACTATTGAACAGATCCCAATTTTATCTTGACTTCTAGTAATTTTCAGTAGTGTCTGGTCACATGAAATAATAGCTAAATTTATACTTAACTTTAAGATACTTATTTTAGCTCCGAATATCCCTTAAAGTTCAACTGCCACAGCCTATATTTCCCTTTAGTGAGTATGTAACTTTGTACTTGTAACTTTGCACTTGTAACTTTGTACTGGGAAGAGTTCACATGGGGTGGAGGGAATAAGGTGACCCTATAAAGCCAGTCAGATAAACCAAACCAAACTGATCACTAGGGTGGTATGTTGCAACCAGGTCATAGTAAAACCGCAAATGAGATGTCTGCAACAGTAAAGGATGCCAGACTTTTCTTTTGGAATTTTGTTGGGTGAACAAAATGACCAATTACTATAAAAAGAGAGAATTTATTTTGAGAGGCCTCAAAGCTTCTGATAAATTAACTTTTATACAAATATTCTCTTGCAGAGGAGTATAGTATTAGTGACTTAATGTAAATATATCTCCTGTGGATTTTAAGCTGAATATTCAATTGATCAAAATCAGTGACCTATTTTCTTTCTAAATGTTTATTATTCAAAAATCTATGAAGATGTGGAACAATGACTTTTTTCTCCCTGGAAACTTTTTTTTTTTTAAATCAGCTATGTGAATAAAATACAATCTCTTAATTTTTGTTCTTACATCTGTGACTATGTCTTTTTTTTTTTTAAAGATTTTACTTATTTACTTGACAGCAGAGATCACAAGCAGGCAGAGAGGCAGGAAGATAGAGGAGGAAGCTGGCTCCCCACCGAGCAGAGAGCCTGACACAGGGCTCAATTCCAGGACCCCAGGATCATGACCCAAGCTGAAGGCAGAGGCTTTAACCCACTGAGCCACCCAGGCGCCCTGACTATTAGTTTTTTTCATTGTATCCTTTTCAACTTATCTATGCTTCCATTTTTTGGTTTCTTCTTTTTTTGGGGGGGATAAGACAACTTTATTAAAATATAAATTATATACCATGTAATTCACCCATTTAAAGTGTACAAATCAGAGTTATGCAGTTATTACCACAATCAATTTTAGGATATTTTTAATCACACCAAAAAGAAACTCTATAACCTTTAACTTTCAGCTCCTTCTGTGCCTTCCTCACACTTTTGTGACTATCTCCTTTCATTTAATATAATATATATATTTTAAGATTTTATTTATTTATTTGTTAGAGAGAGAAAGAGCTAGTGTGCACAAGCAGGGGGAGTGGCAGGCAGAGGGAGATGCTGGCCTACCACTGAGCAAGGAGCCTGACATGGAACTCCATCCCAGGACTCTTGGATCATGACCCCAGCTGAAGGCAGAGGCCTAACCGACTGAGCCACCCAGGCCTCCCTAGTATATTTTCAAGAATCATCCATGTTATAGCATGTATCAGTACTTCATTCCTTTTGATTGCTAATATTCCATTTTATGAGTATATTCTATTCACTAGTTAGTGAACATTTGGGTTATTTCCATTTTTTGGCTATTACAGATAATGCTGCTGTGAATATTCATGTACAACTTTAAAAAAAAATTATTTATTTATTTGAGAGAGGGGGAGAGCACAGAGGGAGAGTGGGAGGGAGAAGCAGACTCCCTATTGACCAGAGAGCCAGATGCGGGGCTGAATCCCAGGACCCTGAGATCATGACCTGAGTCAAAGTCAGATGCTTACCCGACTGAGCCACCTGGACACCCCATGTACAACTTCTTTTACAGAAACACATTTTGATTTCTCTTGGGTATATACCTTGAAGTGGAATGCTGTGTTATATGGTAACTATGTTCAATCTTTTTAGGAAATATTGGCTTGTTTTTCAAAGTGGCTGAACAACTTTAAATTTCTACCAGCAATGCATAATGTGTCCAATTTCTTCACTTCCTCACACTTGTTATTATCTGTCTTTGTTATTTATGCTTCCAGGTGGGTATAAAGTGGAATCTCACTGTGGTTTTGATTTATATTTCACTGACAGCCACTGATATTGAGAGTCTTTTTATGAGCTTATTGGCTATTTGTATGTTTTCATTGGAGAAATGTCAGATCCTTTGCCCATTTTTTAACTGGGTTATTTACTTTTTTATTATTGACTTGTAAAAGTTCTTTATATAGTCTATATACAAGTCCCTTATCAGATAAATAATTTGTAAATATTTTTTCCCATTTTGTGGGTTGTCTTTGCTTTTTCTTGATGATGTCCTTTGAAGCACAATTTTTTTAATTCCAAAAAAGTCAATTTTTTTTGTTATTGCATATAATCTTGATGTCATATCTAAGAAACCATTGCATAATCCAATTTACAAATATTTATAGTTTTAAACAAATACAAATGTTTATAGTTTTAAATAAATACAAATATTTATAGTTTTACTGCTTACATTTAGGTCATTGTTATATTTTTGAGTTAATTTTGTATGTATTATGAGATAGGGGTTCAAATTTTGCATGTGTGTTTCTAACTGTCCTAGTACCCTTTGTTGAAAAGCCTATTCTTTTTCCTTTTCAGTAATTGTTCTGGTATCTTTATTAAAAATAAATTGAAGGGTCAATGGAGAACAAAATAAAATAAAAATCATCAGAAATAGAAGATACTGAATAGATATCATATGTCACAAGAAATATACATTAATTAAATTTGATTGTTAAAAGACAGAAATAACCATATGTGTTAAGGCACAGTTATGAGATCTACAAACAGAGTTACCTATAACATAATAATATAGAAATGTTGAAATAAAGAGCTAATAAATATATTCCAAGAAGTGCTAAGCAAAAGAAACTAATATCTATATTTCTTTCAGGAGAAATAGATATTAAAGAAGAAGGCAATTGTTAAAGATAAAGGTCATTATACAATTATAAAAGAGACCTGGACTACATGCAAAGCCTAAATCTGAAGACATGAAAATATAACTATGTGTGTGTATATGTGTGTGTGACAAATATAAGTAGTACTTTTCATACATATAGTTTGAATTAGAAGGAGGAATTCGTAAATTCAAGATCATGTTGGGAGATTTAAACAATGTTCTCTGAAGTTCAGAAATCAAAGAAACTAAAAGAATAGGAACTGCATGAGTAACATAATTAGAAAACTTGTTTTATTGTACATTAGATATCCAGCAAATAGAGTGAAACTATTTTTAGCCACACATGACATTACAAAATTGACTAGCAGCTGCAAAAAATCTCAAATATAGTAGAGAATTTAGAGCATAGAGAACATATTCTCAAACCATGATGAAATATAAAAAATCAATAACAAAAACAACAATAAAAACAATAAAAATAACATAGGACAGTTATTTTTTAATTTTTAAAAATATATTTAAAATTTTCTTGGGCGCCTGGGTGGCTCAGGTGGTTGAGCGACTGCCTTCAGCTTAGGTCATGATCCCGGACTTCCAGGATCGAGTCCTGCATCCGGCTCCCAGCTCCTTGGGGAGTCTGCTTCTCCCTCTGACCTTCTCCTCTCTCATTCTCCCACTCATTCTCTCTCAAATAAATAAATAAAATTTAAAAAAATAAAATTTTCTTATATTTTGTTTATTTGTGTTTTTTTTTTTTACTTTTTTTCAGTGTTCTAAAATTCATTGTTTATGCACCACACCCAGTGCTCCATGCAATACATGCCCTCCTTAATATCCACCGCCAGCCTCACCCAACACCCACCCCCTTCTCTCTGAAACCCTCAGTTTGTTTCTCAGAGTCTACAGTCTCCACAGTCTCTCATCGTTTGTCTTCCCCTCCGATTTCCCCCAATTCACTTCTTCTATTTGTTTATTTTTTATTATGTTATGTTAGTCACCATACAGTAGCACAACATTAGTTTTTGATGTGATGTTCCATGATTCATTGTTTGCATATAAGCATAGGACATTTTAAAAATTGAGACAATTTATTGTGGAAGAAGAAATCACAAGGTCAATCAGAAAATATTTATAACTGAACGTTTACAAACTGTAAGGATCAAGGCTATTTTGTAGGAGAAGAAGCAAAGATGTGTAGACTAGCTTTTTTTTTTAAAAATATTTTATTTATTTATTTGACAGAGAGAGATTACAAGTAGGCAGAGAGGCAGACAGAGAGAGAGAGGGGAAGCAGGCTCCCTGCCGAGGAGAGAGCCCGATGCAGAGAGCCCCATGCGGGGCTCGATCCCAGGACCCAGAGATCACGACCCGAGACAAAGGCAGATGCCTAACTCATTGAGCCACCCAGGTGCCCCTGTGTGGACTAGCTTTAATAGACATCATGAATTTTATAGTGTAGGAGAATCAAGCAAGATAATGGAACAGCATAACTAACATAATTTATGGGAGTTGGTATGACAAAAATACAAATAATTGGAAATTAATGGACTATTCAGGAAGTGGGAGAAGAATGGGGACTGTGTATGGGAAAAATAAAAATTAGATCCCTATTATATACTACATTATTTAGAGGACTAAACTTGAAAGGCTAAACTTTAACATTATTAGTGGAATTATCAAAGAATACTTAATATATCTGTTTTTGGGGGGCACCTGGGTGGCTCAGTTGACTAACCAACTGCCTTTGGCTCAGGTCACGATCCCGGAGTTCCCAGACCAAGTTCTGCATCAGGCTTCCAACTCCGTGGGGAGTCTGTTTCTTTCTCTGACATTCTCCCCTCTCATGCTCTCTCTTACACACACTCTCTCTCTCAAATAAATACATAAAATCTTTTTTTGTTTTTTAAATAAATAAAATCTTGGGACGCCTGGGTGGCTCAGTTGGTTAAGCGGCTGCCTTCGGCTCAGGTCATGATCCCACCGTCCTGGGATGGAGTCCCACATGGGCTCCTTGCTTGGCAGGGAGCCTGCTTCTCCCTCTGCCTCTGCCTGCCACTCTGTCTGCCTGTGCTCACTCGCTCTCTCCCTCTCTCTCTGACAAATAAATAAATTAAAAAAAATAAAAATAAATAAATAAAATCTTAAAAAATATTTTTTTCAAGTTAAAATAGAATTCCTTAAATAAGACCTAAAAGCACAAAACATAATAGGAAATATTTCATTGAGTAATTGAGTTCATTAACATTAAAATTCTTTATAGAGCTAGGCTCAAAAAACAAAGTTCAAGACAAACCATAGATTTGGACAAAATATTTGTAATGATAAATCACAAAGGAAAAGCTTATGGAAATCTCATGACTGGGCAAAGACTACAGACCCACAAACTACAGAAGAAAAAACTGAAAGTCTCTGCTGTATTATATAAAGACAGCTAATTTCACTACTCATTGCATACAAATTAAAATAGCAATGATAGACCATTTCTATTAAGTTGGTGAATTTTTTAATTTGATAAAACTAAGCATTGTTAAGATGGGGAAATAGGAGACTCATAGAGCTGGTGGGAATTTACATTAGAATAACTATTTGGAGGGCAATTTGGCAATAACTGAATTTGCAAAATCCTGCATATCAGTGATTTATTTCATTTCAGGAATCTTTTTCTCCATATATATTCCTTTTCTGTCTCTCTGTCTGTCTCTGTCTTTTTGTCTCTCTCTGTGTATACACATACATATGAATTCTAGTTTATGTTCATAAGAAAACTTGTAGAGAATAATGTTGCACTTTTATCATAGTAAAAAAAATTACAAACAATATATAGGTAATAGGACAATGGAGAGTTAAGCTATGGTTTAGTCATGTTTGAAAACTATTGAAGAAGTTAAACTAGATGTACAAGTTTCATGGTAGCCTTAAAATAATAATAATAATAGGAAAATAGTGCAAGTTACAGAATGATGGAAATTGTAGATTATAATAGTTATGATTAAAGTAAATATCCTTTATATTGACTATAGATACATGCATTTCTGTAGTGATTCTTGAATGAAAGATCTTAATGTAAACCTTTTCCTCTTGGTGAAATAGGAGTGGAAATGGGATAGATGGTGGCTTTTGTATGTATTTCTAAAATTTTACTCTAAAATCATGGAGATTTGAAACATGAAAACATTTTAAACATTTGCTAAATCTGTTTGATAAGAGTATCTGCTACATTTTTTAACCATTTTCTCTAAAATATTTTGTAATTGAAATGAAAAATTTCCAATGAAAATTGAGTTTTATTTTATCTGCTTTTAAGCCTCTACTGTCTTGCCATCTTACAAATGGAATTACTATTTTGTCCCAAGGTATTTTCTGAACTGTAGGACACTTTAGCTATGATCTGAGATGCCCAACTTATACTCAGACTTAGTCTCTCTTGGGCATAATCACCAAATTTGAAGAAGGGGTTCATAGCTGCAAGTATTGACGGTATATGCCATGCGTTTGGGTAACATGACCATTTCCTAGGCAGTGCCAGGATGCATTGTTTGCATTTTTATATTTTCCATTATTTTTTTCTTGATCGGTGATCAAGGCAAGAGGGGCGCCTAGATGGCTCAGTCAGTTGAGCACCAACTCTTGGTTTTGACTCAGGTCATGATCTCAGGGTCATGGGATTGAATCCCACTTCAGGCTCCCTGCTGAGCAAGAAGCCTGCTTGAGACTCTCTCTCTCCTTTTCCCTCGGCCCCTCCCCCTACTCAGGCTTGTGCACACACACTCTCTCTCTCTCAAATAAAATCTTAAAAAAAGAAAGTGATCAAGGCAAGAGACTATTGATCTTAAAAGATTGGGGTGTTGCAGTTCATGCCAGTTAAAGACCTTGATAACAACTAGTGTCCTTTAGGTTTGCATATATAACTGCTTCCCCAAGAAACAGATACCATCCTTTGTAAAATTTAAAAATAAGTATCAGCCACTCCTATCCTATATGGCATAGTCACATGTTTTAATTAGCATATTTTAGTTTGCTTTTGTACTGATATCTTTTCAGTCACTTTTTCCAGTTGTTCTTGATTCATTTGTGCTTCAAATTCAACTAAAATCAAGTATACATCAGGATGTAAAACTTTCATACTTGGGTAGTCCTAGAATTTTTAATGGTTTAAAAATATTGTAATCACATATGTACACACAACTCTGGTTATATTAATTTATTGTTATATTTATGTGAGAAATATTTACTTTTTGAAATTATCCCTAACAAAAACATCAAAGCAATAACACCTTTTTGAGACCATCAAATGTGAAAGGAAGCAAAAAATTCTATATACTTATAAAGCTCTTTGTCTACTTAAAATATTTATATACCATGTAGCAGTTCATTCACTTAAGATAATTTACTTCAGTGAATAATTTAGTGACTTCAGGATTTGTTTATCTTTCTTATATTGCATAAATATAATGGGAGAGAAGAGTAGATTAACTATGCTATTTTAATTTAGTTTACAGGCTTATAGTAGACTTTCAACCCTCCAAAACAAATATTTATACCCTTCCAGTGATAGTGGTCTTTAAAATATTTTACTTTATAGGAAGTACTTTAAAAATGTGTCTGTAAGGGCGCCTGGGTGGCTCAGTGGGTTAAGCCTCTGCCTTCGGCTCAGGTCGTGGTCCCGGGGTCCTGGGATCGAGCCCCGCATCAGGCTCTCTGCTCAGCAGGGAGTCTGCTTCCCCCTCTCTCTGCCTGCCTCTCTGCCTATTTGTGATATCTCTCTGTCAAATAAATAAATAAAACCTTTAAAAAATGTGTCTGTAATGTAGCCAATTATATCATCTACTTATAAAAATTCAGAATATTAAAATATATTTTACCTAACTCTTTTTAGATTTTAACTTGGAAAACATCAGTGTTTCTTTTGCTTTTATTCTTTATATTTAGGATAATGATATGACATAGACAGATTGTGACATTTTGCCAATGGGTAAGCTGAGGTTCTTCGATGAATATTCAGACTCCAGACTCTTTAAGTCATTATAGCATATCTTTCCCCCATTTCTAACTTCAGGTGGTGATAGATTAACTTAATTTAGTTTCTAGACCTGGCAGGGAGATAGCATGGAGACACGTACCATAAGTTACTCACCCTGTGGAGATAACAAATGGCTCATTAAGTAGAGCATATTTAATTATGGAATCATAGAGTGGAAGAGATTTTTGAGGGCTTCTAGTTTAACCTTTCTTCCAATCCAAGAACTTTTGTCAACATGCCAGATGGATGGTTATTTAGCTACTGCTTAAACATGTGCAGTATTGAAGATTCTATAGCTTTTAAGGGAAACCTATTTCATTTGGGGCTTGGAAAATGATTTGAAAATTCTTGCTCCTATATATCTAACAGATGCTCTTTTAAAATTCGATCTCTTGGCCCCTGTATTACAGCAGAGTATCCATTAGTTACTTATTTTACTTGGCAGTGTTTTGGATATTTTAGTCTGATGCAATGCCTTTTTGTTCCCCAAATTAAGTCCTAAAAATTGGTTTGTGAGAATAATGTATTTGATTACATAATGATGAAATATAAACAAAAAGAATCATAACCAGGAAAAACAAATGTTTGTAAAATCAGTACAACCCTGGGAAAGACATAAACAGAAAATCTATGTGCTATGATGTTTTTGTGGTTCATCTTCAACTTAAGTTCTGTACTTCCTAGTGATAAAAGTGAAAATAGATGACATGGTTGCTTACATAAATTTCCTCCATAAGTTCCAGAGGTTTCCATTGACATAAGTTTTGAAAGGATATATTATGTGGCAATTCACATATAGTTCCCAGTGTTTTAATGACCAGTGTCCTCAATAGAGTTCTTTCAGCAAAGTATTATTATTAATATGCCTATGGTGTTTGTGCCTAGAACTTTTACAAATCTCTGACATATTCAGAGAAAAAACTGCAATGTGTCATTCATTTTCATGTGAATTACGAAATTAGAAAACATGGGAAGTCTACCATTCATTTAATGAAATCTTGTCAGGCTGTGTGATATGTGTCACAATGTAGGCTGCAAGGATGCTGTAATTCCCCAGGAAAATCCATGTCAAGAAATAGGCTTGGTCATCTTTGAAAGACTCAGTAGGGAGTTACCAGCTACTGAGATGTCTTTCCTTCTCATAGGAGTAGTAATAGGATTCCTGCTGCTTGGCACAGCTTATATATCTTCATTAATGCAGCACTGAGTGCAGATTACACTACAGAAGCCTCAGTGCTTTCACAAGGATCAAAGTGCTAGTTCCAAAAGTCATTCCAGTGCTATCAAATTAAAAATTATTTTTTTCTCTTTTTATTTTTATCCTACCATGGGGTCAAAAATTAAACTGAAAATTGAATGCCTTTTTCATTTCTACAGCTGAAAAATAATTTTCCAAGTGTTTGTTAAGGCGAAACTCATCAGTTCTGCGTCAGTCTATTCATTAGAGTGTGTTTATTCATAACATCGCTGATGTTGATTGATAGATAATGCAATCATTTAACAACAACTTTGCCGGGTGTCACTCGTAATGGCTGCAAATAGGCAATTCTAAAGGTAAATTATAATCTTTATAACAATAGTTACTTATTGGGAAACTCTTTGTTACACTCTCTTGATCCTCTCTTATCTTGGAAACAGTAAATGAAAATTAGTTGATAGAAACCCTGTTTGATCTAAGGAATGCTGGAGATCTCAAAATTGCTTTGTATAAAATAGAACAAAAAAGACAAGTTACCGCAGCCAAACACAATTATTTTAGAATATTAAATAGTGAGTTATTTTACTACTTTTGTTGTTGAAGAAAACGTAAACAGTTAATTCAAAGTAACTATATTAGCTAGAAATTCAGTTTAGTGGAGGTTTATAAGAGAACAGTACCATTTTCTTGTTTGGACTTGTATTGGCAGCCTCCATGCACACATAAGAAGTACATGGTTAATGCGTCAATAGAGACAAATCAGAACACAGTCTCCAAAGGAAATTGTTTTGTTTTGAATTATCTGGTTCATCTTTAATTTTTAGCTGTCTCTTTGGATCAGGTCTTTTCACCTGCCTTTTCTTCAGGCTCAAGATAATTAATCCTGACTACGCTTCTCAACGTGTCTGCATAAATAAAGATAAGTACCTAGCAACACTTTCTCATGTTTGGAGTGTGTGTTATTATGTGTGTTACTTAGTTTTGCAAAAAGAAATCTCTTCGAGTCAGCGTTATTATAAATTTCAGCTAGTCAAACAGTTGTGAAATACTCAGTTGCATAGTGTGAATTATTCATGCTAGTGTAAAGTGATAACAGGATGGATTTTGCAGCCATTTGCTGTCCTAGGAGGCCTCACTGAAGCTCTTCAAGAATGAATCTGGAGATCAGAGGTTGGAGAGGAGGCTCAAACACTGTGGGAGTGTTTCTCATTACAAAATCTGTAGTATAGAGGAGGGAGCAGATGGGCTTTGGGCAGAATTCAAAATTCTTTACACTGAGTTCTTCATTTCTAAGATTCCCTTGCAGAGAGGCAATGTGTCCTCAGGAACCAAACTGAAGGCACTCAGGTTCTAATGGCTTGGAAGCCTTGAGATGAGACAAGAGAACCTCCTGGTGCAATGCAGACTGACCGAGTGCTAGGAGGCGAAGTATAGTTAGAAATGTGCAGTTTTTATACTGGGCAAAAACTAAGAGGTTTGAAAATCACATCGCTAGAACAGGAAATGCATGGGCTGGGGTTTTGGTAGTTAAAAAGGGAAAATGGAGTGAATTCACTTTACAATGTCTTTTAAAAGTTGTGTTTACTTCTGGTGTCCTTTGCTTCAAGTAAGGAATGCTAAGAACAGGCAGTGAATTAGATGCTTTTGAGAAGAAACATATAGTGCACAGAGCACAATCAGAGCAGTGATAGAGAAGTTCAGATCTGTCTAGTGCTCTCAGTTTATTGGTCCCTCAGGGACTGCCTGGACAGTACCACAGGAAAGGTATTTTTAGGCTATAGGCAATTGAAGTGCTGTAGTGAGTTCACTTATTAATCTTCAAACAGTACTGTCTGCTATTGTGTATGTGTTTTAGAGTCTAATTTATCTTACTTTTGCCTGCTACTCTAAGATATAAGGTCACATTCATAAATATGATCAAACAGCACTGTAACAAAAGGTGAAGAAAAGCCACTAGAGGTACTAAATCTTTGGCCAATTGCATACCTATAAATTAAACTGAAGTCCACTATGAAGCTAATAAACTCTGTGTGTGTGTGTGTGTGTGTGTGTGTGTGTATCATGCTACCCTGTATTGGAAATATTATCACAGGACAACAGACCCTTGTATGATTTGAAAATAATGTATGGAAAAGTTGTTAGTTTAACAATGGACAAAGAGCAAATTTTCTTTGATTTAATTTTTTCCTGGTTCATTAAAATTCCATCATGGAAGAAATGTAGGTTTTAAGTGGCATTTGAATATCAGTGCTGTAATATTATGTTATCTAGACATTTTTCTCTATTACACAGGATAAAAACAAAGCTGTTGGAATTAGGATTAATTGCACAGGATACTTGGGTTAGTGCTCTGGGTACACACATACTGTGTGTGTGTGTGTATGTGTGTGTATTTGTCTGAGTAATTTTTACATCTAGTGTGAGGAAACATCATGGGATCTGTTTCTAATTTTCTTATATATCTGTTTTCTTGCCAGTGACATTGGGAACTTCTAGAAAGCAGTCTAAGAGATAGGTTTTTAGATTTCAAGAGTTGCCTAGCAGTTGGCTGTGTATATGGGACCTGAAGAACTTTCTGAAGGAATCCAAAAGTAAGATGCTGTATCTTATTTAATGGGAATAACTCAGATATTAAGGAATTTCATGCAAAGCAAGAATTTGCTGCCCATATTTGCATTCTGACATTTATTTGCAGTTATTTATTTAGATATGTTTTAAGTTTTGCAATGTATAGGTTGTGATAGCCTGTGAAAGGCAAAGTCCAAAGAAACCCAAGAGTATATATACTATTCTACTAGGTATTTTCATTCAGATTTAGGGATTATGCCATCAGTCACATATACAGTAAATGAATGCTCAAATATTTAACTATAACCAAGAGAGAACAATGTAAGGAAGTGGCAGTATTCATACCCAAGCCAATCATTATATTATGCGATAGGAAATCACACAAAATGAAGTGGAGGTACCAATCTATGACATTAGTAATTTTGTTTCGGTTTCTTGAGAAATTAGCACATTTCACCATAGCCTACAAATGGAAACACCACCTGATTTAATGAACTATATTGCTACATTTTCCAGGATGCAAAAAAAAAAAAAAAAAAAGAGGTGTATGCATGCATTTCTTTTCTTTTTGGAAATGCCACACAATTCATCATCTTAAATATCTTTAAAGAGAAAAGCAAAACATTTATGATTATGTAGGAAACTACTATTATCCATCTCCTGCTGTTGCTGGTCCTATTCCTTCTGTATCTGATATAGAATAGCACTGGCTATTTGGCCACCAAATCACACTGTGGCTGTAGTATACTCTGGAACCAACAATTGCAGAGCTGCTGAGAACTGAGAAAAATATGAGTACAGAAATGTGCCTTTTATATTGAATTTGTTAATCTTAGGAGTGTGTGGTTTGTTGTCTGTAACTGGTTATCTGGTTTTAATACTTGATTGTCCAGAGAAGTTGACACAGTTCATGAAAATAATGTTGTATGAGTAACTGTTTCAGTCACTGATGCATTTGTTGTTTCCTGTAGTGTAAGTATGTGTGGTGGGTTTGGTTTTACTTAATAAAAACAAAAACAAACAAAAAAAAGGAATGGAGCTTGGCTTATGGTTGCAACAAATGGCTTAAAAACAAGTATCTGATAACTTATTTCCTGAATTTTGGCAGTCTTATTGATCACTTATATACCACCTAACTTTAATATTCTTTATCAATTAAAGAATGTAATAACTTCTATCACAAGATAAATTACACATACATTTCTCCTATAGCATGTTTTTAATAAATGTATTCTTATATATTGCTTTATTTATTCATAATCTGTAGTTCATTATACTCTAAACTGATAAACTTTACACATATAAAACATTTACTGTTTATTTCACAACTAAGTTTCTTAGCAGAAAGTCCATTTTTAGCTCCTAAGAGACATCTTGCCATAAGCTACTTTCTGCAGTGTAACGATGTGCTGCACCTTCATGATGAAGTCTGGCCTTCTTCCAAAGAAACAAAGTGATATAATCCTTCTGGTGAACTGTGAAATTCTCCCCCTTGCACAGTGTTTTACCAGCAGAAAATGAGCGCTCTTCATGGATAGGTTCCTTTAGGGGTCTAAGGAAAAGGGCTATCAGGGGGCTTCAATTCGACGCCAATTTCAGTGACAGGTTAATTGCTAGTTCCAGAATGTTTCTGTACTTTTTTGGGGGATACACATACCCCAAAGCAATTCATATGTTCCATTCTGTTGTTTTCAGTGTTGACATGCTTTCTTGGCTTCTATAAATTCTCCCTGAGGAGTTAGTGCTATTGGCAGCAGCATCTTTTTAATTACACAGAAACGAGGGCAGATGCCATGTTTGTGGTCACTATGGTTTTCATTGTTAGCTTTGTATTGATGGAAAAATATATGAATATGAGCAATACTAGCTCTTTTAAAAATAGACATATGTAATATGTCTTACACATTTATATTTATAAGGCCATTTCATGTGGAATAGTAATTTGAATAAATGTTTCCTATAAAAATTTTTAAATGGGGTTGAGAATTATACTATAGTGCTTATCAATATGTTGCATATGTTGTAGAAATAATAGGACACTGGCATCTGATTTCAATAAACCAAGCACTAATAATGTAAAACTAAAAGGAGTCACACACCTCTCAGAGCACAGGAGGCAATGTACTGCTAATGTCACCGTGACCCATGCGAAACAGTGTTGCAGGGAATCCTTGCTAGTTCCCTGGACGCTGGTGTTTTCAGAAAACAAATGTAGTAATCCTCCTTGGACATGTTTTCTTTGAAACCACAGAGTTAACCAGTAACTAAGAAATGTGGGGTCCAGGGGTAGCTCAGAGCTTCCTAAAGATCCTCAAAGTTCTTTGGTAGGACTGTTGGCCACAGAAATAGATTACTGAGACCTCTGAGTGTTTTACATATTAAGGGATGAGTACATATATTTATTTTTTGTTCTCACTTGTGGTTTTTTTTTTTTGTGACAACTCAATTTCATAATCTCTGTCTTTACTTCATTTATTCAGCTGGTATGGTTCAGTTTGAAAGATAGTTTTTCTTCCCTTCTTCATTACCCACTCCTTCTTCAAATACAGTTTCTTTGCTTGCTTCTGTCTTGACATCGTTCTTTCCTGGAATAATGGTTGGGAATACTGAAGCTCTCCAGAGGCAGGTAGAACTGGTATTGAATTGAATTGCCACACTTAATTGTGGGCAATACTTAATGTTAGGCTACTTATTTACATTGTTGGTGCCTCAGTGCTTTTATCTTTTACATGGGCATGCTAGTGATATCACAGAGTTGTAAGGATTAAACACAATAACTCTATATCAATAATATGTCTGAGAACTTCTCTGGCTCCTCATATAGTTCCATCTGCAAATACAGAAAACCTTTGAAGTTTTGGCTTTTAGTCTTTTACTTCTTCTAGGTACTCCATCCTTAGTCCTACCTATCATATCCAAAGCTTCAGATGACACACAAGTGAATGAGTCCCTGTCATCCTGCTCTCTTTGGCCCTCAAATCTTTTTATATCTGTCTGCTAGACATTTCACCATCTCAAGCTTTGTTTTCCTACTGCAAAGTTGTCCCCTTTCCTGGCTGCTACCACCCAATGAAACATTTTTTCCTGTAGCAACACTTATCTTCCTCTCACCTATTATTGAAGATTATCAATCAAATAATTATAACATCATGCTATGCTTGTGTAGAACTTCATTCCTTTCAAAGCTCTTTAGTAAACATTATTTCCCTGTACTCTTTAACAACCCTCAGGTAACATTATTATTCCAGAATTATTAAAGAAACTATGTTTTCTGGTTTTACAAAACTTTCCTAAGTCTATATAATTAGTAATAGCAAGAGCTACCATTTTTTCTGTGCCTGCTTTTACTTTCCACATATTATTTAATCTTTACAACAATGCTATAGGGCTGTTATTTTTCAAAGAAGAGGCATCTGAATTTCAGAGGTGTAAAGAACTTTAGATAACCTGTTAACAGAATTTTCTTCCCATTTTTTCTTCCTCCCACTCAGTCTTGCTTGATAAACAGTTGCCTGAGTCATTTCCTTATCATGCTGCCAGGATGGCATCACTCACCTCATGCTATCCTTTTAGTGAGTATTCACTGCTTGCTAGTGCTGCCTGAAAATAGTGGAGATTTCTTGTACCCTGGCATATAAGGTCCAAGGTAGCGTTGTCCTAAATAACATTTCAAAACTTATGCCAGATTTTCCAGTGTTCTGCAATACATTGGTATTGGTTCTCCATCATTGGTTCTCCATCAGAACATCCCCAAATTTTCCAACATGAATTTTTACTTACACCAGTAACTGTCTAAAAAACATTTCCAATATCCTTCTATCACCTTGTAGACCTACCTCTTCACCAAAGGATCTTTAACTCATCAAGAAGATTTGATCACTTCCTTCATTGAATTTCCATGATATTTGCATTTTATGAAGATGCTTTGGCAGATCCTGTCTTATCTTTTAGTCTTAGCTTTGTGCTTGTCTTATCCTGAAGCTCTTTTCTGAATGTTTCAGTTTTTTTTTAACAAGATCCCATATATTGCACGTTATTGGCTAAATTAAATTATATTATGCTAGCCTCTGTTATAGAAATGACCGAGTTCAGTAAAAATAACTTAAAAATATATGCAGTTAAAAAATAAAATCTAGGACTTTGAAGTATATGTTACCAAAAGTAATCTCAATTACGGGTATTCAAGTGGGGGGAATAGCATTAATGCAGCCAAGTTCCTACTGGAGTTTAGGCACTGGATCTAATCAAGGAAGGAGAAGGAAAGAAAAAAGAATACAAAGCAGTTTTAGAGATGGAAAAGACTGAAACCAGGATCTCTTCTCTTCTCTTTTACTATGCATATGATCTGATGGGAGGTATACATAGCACCCATCTGCTGACGGCCACACCAGGATTTTCTCAATATTTTATACCAGAGAACACCACCTGCACATTGTAAAGCACACTCACATTCTCGGAGGATTCCTTATGAAATCCATGCAGTTTTTGTCTTTGTCATTGAAAAATGTAAAATACCCAAGGGCTATGGTATGTTGTTAGGAAATATGGGCAATTTTACTTTCTGATCCCTAATGTTAATATTAATGTAATATCTAGCACATAAATGTACTATATATAGTCACATCAAGTGAAACATCATATGAACAATTGGAACAATTGACATGTTCACATTTATTTTCCTTTTCAAAAAGAATATTCTGTGTATGTGTGTGTGTGTGTGAGAGAGAGAGAGAGAGAGAGAAACCAAGAGAGAGAGAAACTACTAATTTAATAAATCACCTTCCTTCACAGCATATTTAAAAAAACCACATCAAATTGAACTATTATTATTACTTTGCTTTTTGTTCAAAAGAATGCAGGTTCTTTTCATGTTGATCTTACAGTCTGCTCTTTTTTTCCCCCCAGTTTGAGTTTATTGTGAAATCCAACCACGGTGATTTTCACAAAAAAAACAAATAGCTTAGGGGAGACAACATAATAGAAAATAGTTTTGTTTGTTAATGGCCTCCCTACCTCTACCCCCAAAGCAGGATTGGCATAGGGAACTGGTCCAAATTTATACATTTTGCTGTATCATACGTCTTGTATGGGTTGTGTTTCTCATAACCTGAAGGGTCAGTCTTGGTGGAAGTTAGAGTTCAATGTACTTCATGGTTCATATTGAAATATACATATCTATATATACATATACCTGTCAACTAAGCAGAACTGAGGTTAGGATAAGGAAAGCAAGACACCAAGGGCACAAAGTTTAAGGAGGCAGTTGCTCTTAGCTGTGGACAAATGAAGACAAAGGATTATGATATGTACAAATGGCAATGCAGGGCTTTTGCCTCAGATATAGGCAATCAGTACTTTAGTGGAAGAGCAGAACATTCCCTAAGTGAGTTTAGGGAGCACAACGCAGGAGTGCATTTCAGTACTTTTTGCATAGGTAATGGAAGTGGCTTCCAGAATATATGTATTTTTAATGCTGGAATGAGCTCCTTGCAATGTGTAGGGCAATCTTTCTTTGTAGCAAAGGTTGAGATATCCTTTCCTTGGAGATTTTATATTATTCAGAGGTATCTGTACAAAGATAAATATTCTCATACTATATATAATCAAATAGGTATCTCAGAACATTTAGCTAATTATACAGAAAATAAGCTTGTATATTTTAATCTTACATGTTTTAAACAAACTGAAGTAAGAGAGGAATCATATTTTGTCCTACCAAGCAGAAGGGAGCCAAGCACCCAAGCCCAAGGTTTCTCCCTTATTCTACTCTGAAGACCCATTCTTTTATACAGAGGTACAGAGGTACATGTGTTGCTCTTTCCATTTTAGATTCTCTATTTTGTGAAGCTCATGCCCATGTAATTATCCACATATTCCTCAAGGCATCACCTGATAATTCAGATTATTGAGGATCTAGTTAATAATAACCCTTTTCTTCATTTCTAGACCAGTAGAAAATTCAAGATATATGGAAAATACATGGTAAAGCTGGTATCAAAAGCAAAAGGAACCTTCCTAATGCTCCCCTCACCCTAAATCTAGGGACGTGGATCTGCAAAGTTTATGTGTGGCCAGGAAGCCAATGGAAAGGATCATACCCTGCCTCACGGACCATGAAGTAATAGACTGGACAGCTAAGGATCTGGATTTATCAGAAGAAGGAAGGAGAATCTGCTTTACTTGTGGGTGACTAACTGAAAGCAAGAAGAGAAAGGGAGAAATCTGGGCAGCACAGGATCAATTTCTTTCTTTTTTTTTTTCAAAATCATCTACCGATTCTAATGTCATAGAGAGGAGTGATTGAGAAGTGGAGAACAGGGGAGGGGCTCACGTAAAAATGATGGTATACCACATACCTCACCAGTGTTTATGCAGTGATGTAAATTTTGCATCTGGAAATTTAATAACTCCTTTAGTTCTGACTTTTAAAAAAAAGGTGAGAATTTGTCATTGTAAAGAAAATTTTGGTTACCTTTTCTTTATGATAAAATTGATATATTGATTGTTGAATGTTATGTCCAATTATATACAGAATCAAACTTTCCATATCAAGGTCTTTGATTTATGTTATTTTCTTTAGCAAATAGGCCATTTGGCATGAAACGTTCTTTTGAACCCTATAGCTCTTAAATTGGTCCCATCAAGTTAAAATCTCTAATGCTCTTTTGTACCATTTGAATTGGTATGTAAAACGAAAGCTATTATTAACCTGGAACTTTTTTTCTCAACTGGAATTCTGCCTGAGGTCTGACAGGCTTTATTTTAAACCCTACTTCTTATATGAGGAGTTTACATGCAAGTTCTGAGATTTTGAAAGCTAACCATCATGGTGTGTGCCTGAAATTTTGAGTCTTTTCTACATCTGTTATCTGTTTGAAAATTCTGACCTGAAGGCACAAAACATTTAAATTACAGACCATATGGAACATCTGGAAATTTCTCATTTCCATTTGGTAGGCCATAACTAAAGCCCCATCTCTTTCCTAGTTCATTACTTCACTCGCTAATGATTAGTGCTACAGCAAGTCTGATTCAATTCCCCTTTCTGGCTCAATAGTTTTCTATGCCTTTTATTTCCTGCTGTCTTGAACTCTGCTTCACTTGCTCCCCTCCATCTCATTTACTATAATGATAAGCCACCCTCCACAACTTATTTTGGTTCAATTAAGTATCTAGGAAGGCCAGATAATAACAACATTTTATCCTTCAAGTTAAATTATCTCTTCATGAGCACACCTTATACCAAGGAGTACTTTTGATATTTTCATTCATAAATCTCGTGTTTATGTAAAGAGCTATGAAAAACTGTTTGAATATAAATATAGGCATTTATATTCATATATTACTTTATAATTTGATACAGATTGAACTATTTTGCACGTTACATTAAGTTTCTCTCTCATGTATTTAAAGATGACAATAAGGACAAGTTACCTTTATAACATTTTAATATTTTATTCAGCTCATTAGTTTTAGGAAGAGGTTCAGAGAAAGAGAAGTTATCACATATGCAGCAAACAGCTTCTTTAATTAAGATCTTATTCTTCCTATTATTTTATTTATTTATTACTGTGTTTCCTCTTCAACATTCTCCTCAGCAAAGCTTGTCTACTTCCAACCAAGCTTTCATGAAGCCTACTTCTCTGCTTTCCAATAAATATGTGATAAGGCTTTAGAAAGCAGGTAATGACTTTGGGGGTAGGGACTGGTCATGGAAATAGGGCAGGAAGATTGAAGAAAATAATGAGAGTTTTACAAATTAGAAAATGAGATTTTTCCCCTTCTCTTTTTCCTTAGAGATGACCTGCAAACTTTTGATATGAGTTGTACATGTTGAATATATTTTTATATTCTGTAAATCTGTATTGATGTTAAAAAATGCAATAAAATATTTCCTTGATGGTATAGTTGCTTGAGAGCATAACTAAGCATATTATTCTCTTCTCTTAGCTATGAACCAACCTAGAACTGGACACAGAAAACAGGAATAAAAAATATAGGTTTTATGACTGCTAAATCTAATTTCTAGAATGCAACTTGGACCAGAGTTCTCTATTTCCTCCTCACAAACCTTGGTACCAATAATTGGTGAGAGCTATGTAGAGCCAAGTCTTCCCTCACATGCCACTGGGAAGGATCAGAGAGCATGAAGTAGACCATATGTGAGCTGCCACTCTCGGTACCTTAGGTTCTAACTAGTAGGAAAATACTGACTGATAGATGGCAGCCCATCTCCATTCTCAACAGCCAGGGACCCCACCTGCTCTCTCTGACAGTAGGCACAGGAAAAAGGGTAAGAACTTCTCTAATATTTTGGAGAGGGTTGATGGCTCTAACACATGAGATGGTAAGAAAATGGGGGTAGGAAGTGCATTGTTACTCTTACTAATGACATCTCTGTTAAAAAGAAATAGGCACTGCTTTCATCTTTACAATTATGTATACAAGTTAAGTTTTTAAGCTTGAAATGCAATTTTATGACCCAGATACTTCAATGTTTTTAGGTGTTATGAACTTAAAACTGTTACTAATTCAGCAAGTAACCATATATTTTAAAAAAATATTAACCAAGAGAGAGTTTTAAATTTAAAAATAGTCATCAGTCAGGGCGTTAGAGGAGATAAATGATAACAGAGAGTAAGAAGCCTAGGAGCAGAAGCATAAGTGGGAAAAAAAAAGTTACAAAAAGAAATAGCTACTCTGTGAAAAGGGCAGGAAAAAAAAAGAAAGATAAAAAGCAACACAGTTTTTTAATTGAAATTTTAAATTGAATTTTTAGAGCAGCGGTAGGTCCATAGCAAAACTGAACAGATTTCCCAATAACCCCTACCTCTACATATGCACAGCCTCTCCCACTATTAATATCCCACACCAGAGTGGTACATTTGTCAAAGTCAATGAACCTACACTGACATCATCACCCAAAGTTTATAGTTTACATTAGAATTCATTGCTGGTGTACATTCAGTGGGTTTGAACAAACATATAGTGACTTGTGTTCACCATTATGATAGTGTCGTATAGAACAACTTCACTGCCCTAAAAATTTTCAGTGCTCCACTGACGACTCCTTCCCTCTCTGTTAACCCATGGCAACCAGTCATTCTTTTACTATGTTCATAATTTTGCCTTTTCTAGACTGTCATACAATGGAAATCATGTAATATGTAGCCTTTCAGATTGGCTTCTTTCACTTACTAATAAGCATTTAAGATTCTTCCATGTTTTTCATGGCTTGATAGCTCATTTCTTCTTAGCATTGAATGATTTCATTGTCTGAATGTACCACAGTTTATTCATTCACTTACTGAAGGTCATATTGGTTGCTTCCAGGGTTCTGCAATTCTGAATAAAATTGCTATAAATGTCTGTGTGCAGGTTACTGTGTGGACTGGACATAAATTTTCAGCTCTTTTGGGCAAATACCAAGAAATGTGATTGCTCAGTTGTATGTTAAAGTGTGTAGTTTTGTAAGAACTTGCCAAACTCTCTTCCAAAGTGGTTATAATATTTTATGTTCCTACCAACAATGACTAAGAGCTCCCATTGCCCCATATCCTTGTTAGCATTTGATGTAGTCAGTGTTCTGAATTTTGGCTATTGAAATAGGTGTGTAGTGGTATCTTGCTTTAATTTTCCATTCCCTGATGAAACATGATATGGAAGATTTTTTTCTTATGATTATTTGCCATCTGTATATCTTCCTTGGTGAATCATCTGTACAGATCTTTGACTCATTTTTTAATCGAGATGTTTCCTTTTGTTAAGGTTTTAGAGGTTTTTGTATGTTTTGCATAACAATCCTTTCTCAGTTATGTCTTTTGCAAATATTTACTGCCACTCTACAGTTTGTCTTCACATTCTCTTGACAAAAGTTTTTTGCCCAGAAGAAGTTTTTAATTTTGACAAAGCCCAGTTTATCAATTCTTTCATGGGTCATAACTTTGATGTCATATTTAGAAAGTCATCACCATATTCATGTAATCTAGATTTTATCCTTGTTATCTTCCAAAAGTTTTTTTGGTTTTGTATTTTACATTTAGGCCTATGAGTCATTTTGAGTTAATTTCTGTGAAGAGTATAAGTTCTGTGTATAGATTCATTTTGTTGCATGTAAGTGTCCAGTTATTTGTTTAAGAAACTGCCTCTAAAAAAAAAAAAGGAAAGAAAGAAAGAAAATGCCTCTATTCCTTTGTATTACCTTTGTTTCTTTGTCAAAGGTAAATTGATTATATTTATGGAAGTTTATTTCTGAGTTCTCTATTCCTTTCCATTGATCTACTTATATATTCTTTTATGAATACCCCATTGTCTTCATTACTGTAGCTTTATCGAAAGTCTTAAAGTTGGGTAGTATCAGTCCTCCAAATTTGTTCTTCATTATTGTGTTATATGTTCTGGGTCTTTTGCCTCTACATCCAGAGTTTAGATTCATTTTGTAATCCACAAAAATAACTTCCTGGGATTTTGATGGAGATTGCATTGAATCCATAGGTAAGTTGGAGTGAACCGACATCTTGACAATATTGAGTCTACCTATTCATGAACATGGAATGTCTCTCCATTTATTATTTGATTTCCTATATCATAGTTTTATAGGAACATGGAATATCCCACCATTTATTCAGTTATTTGATTTCTTTAATCATAGTTTTATGGTTTTCCTCATATAGATCTTATACATATTTTGCTAGATTTATACATAAGTATAAATACCTAAGTATTTTATTATTTTGGGAGCTAATGTAAGTGGCACTGTTTGTTTGTTTGTTTTGTATTTTTTTTACATTTCAAATTCCATCTGTTCATTGCTGGTGTGTAGGAAGGCAATTGGCCTTTGTATATTAACTACATAGCCTGTGACCTTGCCTTATTAGTTCCAGCCTTATTTCATAAAGGAGTAACATTTTTTTTTACCTCATCAGAATTTCAAAAGACTTTGAGGGAATGTATGGTAGCACTAGGCCATTGGAATTTGAGAAAGAAATAGAAGCAGCTTAGATGAGAATCATGAAAGTAAATAAGAGGGTCTCATACGGCCAAAGAAAATCTCTATTTATCTATCATCTATCATCTTTTCAAATATCAAATATGCACCTAGGAATGTATAATTTAGCATACCAAAAATAAATATCTTCCATATACAGCCCCTTACTATTGACCAAGTGTCAACAAAGAAACAATTCTACTGAAAAATAGTAAAATATTGCCAGGATTTGCTGAAGGTTAAGCATCATTATAAGCATATCTCAAATTACCATGTATTTCCAGCTACTTCTACTTAAGGTGAGGTAGTCTTGAAAAATCCACACTGATTTGAAGTCCTGGATCAAACGTTAGCCTAATGTCACACATATATGTGGCATTGTAAAAGATATTTACCTCTTTGTGCCATAATTTCCCCCAATTTAAAAGATGCAATTTACTAGACCATTTCAAAGATTTCTTTCAACTCTTGAATGCTATGGCTATAGTTGGAGATAGAGAACACAATCCAGTGTATATTCTGGGCAACCCCAATTTTGATGCTTTTTATTTTTAACAATTAGAAAATCAACACATATATTTATATAATTTAGTAAGCATCTGCTTTCTGGCTTTTTGTCTGGTGTCAGGTTATCAGGGAGGACATAGTAATTAATTTTTGTCATCCTAATATAAAGAATGTTTCCAGGTTTATCAAGAATGCCAGAATTATAATGTGTATACATACTATCTTCCAGGAATACTAAACCTTTTTTATTGGTTTGTTAGTAACTATCCATAGAATCACATACTTTTGCTTTCCAATACATAATTAAAAAGTTTGGAAATAAACTTGAAAATCTTTCTAGAGCATAGTATGTGTTATATATTAAGCACAGGGGAGAGTAAAGGAAGAAGGTCAGTAAAATATAAATAACATGAGTTTCCCAGTCCTAAAGTGTTTGTAGTTTGTCAGAGGAAGACACATAAAAAATATATGTGAATGACTGTGGGAATTGCATGATATGCCTTAATTAAAGCTTATTTGGGAAATATCTGATCTCAAGTTTCCAAAGTGATAGATAGGGGACCCAGTGTGATATAATCATTTCTGATTAGTGGTTAAGGACACGCCTTTCAATCAGATGGGCTTAGGTCCTGCAGTACTATTTATTAGGTGTTCTACCTTGGGAAAATTACTTTATTGCTCTAATGTTCACCTTCCCCATTTAAAAAATGGGAATAATAGTAGTATTGTTTTAAAGTATTAACATAAAAAGTAAGATACTACTCAGTGTGTAGTATAATGCTGCATATATGTGGTTACTATATGTTGGAAATCACTTATAAATAATTATTACTATATTGATAAATCTCATTGTAGTGAATAATGAATGCTAGAAAATACCTCTGGCTCTAGAAATAGAAAAAAGAAGTTCAAATACGAAGGATTTCTTCTCCTTTCTCTTTATTTTTTTTTAATTTTTATTTTTTAAAAGACTTTATTGAAGACAGAAAAAGAGCATGACTTGGGGGAGGAGCAGAGAAGGAGGGAGAAGCAGACTCCCCCTGCTGAGCAGGACCCTGACGTGGAGCTCAATCCCAGGAATCATGACATGAGCCACAGGCAGATGATTAACTGACTGAGCCAGCCAGGCACCCCTTCCTTTCTCTTTAATTCTTTGGTTTATATAACCATAAATTATCAAAAACAGTAATATTAATTGACATAGAAGGGTTATAGACTGAGAAGTTAAATATCTTTTTAATTTATTTTTTATTTTTTAAGGAGGCTCCACACCCAGCGTGAGGCTTGAACTCATGACCCTGAGATCAAGAATCACACACTCTTAATGAATGAGCCAACCAGGCACCCCAAGAAGTTAAATATTCTAATTATTTTGTTCAAATGGCCTTATGTAGTCTAAGGTCTAATTTTAATAGGAGAAATGAAATCATCTACTACAGAACACTATCTCTTTTACTACAAAATGATTTGTAAGTTGCCTTGCCAGGGGATCCTGGAATTGTACACTGATGCCTTTCTTTTTTCCCTTACATTAAACTTTCATGTGTAGACTAGAACTTAATTGCCTGGTTAAGAATAGAATATGCTAATTACTGATTCTGCTGCACACATTTAAAACCTCTTATCAACAATTTATAAAACAGATACTTCTCTAAAATTTTTATTTGCTTACTGAAATTTAAATAAAACATTTAGCATTTATTTTGCTAAATGTTATTAAAGTGATGTAATAAGTAATTATCTATTGAATTTAACTGTAATCTTTGGCTTTTGTTATTGATTCAATTAACTGCTTACTCTTAATCATAAGGCAAGTTCTACAGCATACAGCAACAATTGTAATTTACTCTAGCTATTTCTCACATTTTTAATATGTATCTATTGATTTTGCTACTTAACTGTTGTAAACACTAACAGTTTTCATCATTTAGAAGTTATAGCCCCCTAGCCAGATAGTTAAATCTCAGGGAGGGATGCTTTATTTGGGTGAGAAGCTTTTTATGACAATATAAAAAGCATCATGACTTACTTTTACTTAAGGCTATTGGAGTTACGATAGATTAGGGAAACAGCATGAGATTATAAAGCACGTTGTGTATTCATGTAGTCGTCATTTATACTCATTCAGAAGTAAAAAGTATTATCTGTCATTACAAGTTATTTTGAGACTTTGAGTACATTATTAGTTTCAAATTTTCCATGATTACATCTTAGATATACAACAGGGAGAATATAATGATACTATTAAAGGCACACTCTCTTTTCTAATATCTGTCACTTAATGAAAAGCAAAAGCTTTTAAATCATTGCACTTAGCCTGAAGTGTAATGAAATGAAGTGTTCTCACTCCAACAGAAAGAATAATCAAAATCTATTAGGCAATTAACATCTTTGGTTTTTTTCTCCACTCCTTACTCCTTCATTATGACACCCATATCCTTATCCCTGAGTGGACTTGCAGCATAAACTGGGTCAAGGAGGCTGGTAAACTATGCTGGATTTTTTTGCAGATCATAAACTGTAAAGAGTTTGGGTGCAGTTTTATTGTCCGTATTTTATAGTTTTATCATCTTGCCTACTCCTCCTTAGAAGACTAACACCACCTTGGAAAGTGCAGTGTTTTGTTCGTGTAGATGTGCTCCATTTAGTTCCTAAGGACATCTCTCTAGAGTATTGTTTTTGTGTAGTAGGCTCCTTGCACAGGTCTGGAGGAGGAATGATCATTCTGCATTAGAAGGACATATTTTAAAACAGTGAAGTAGAGATTTGGCATTCTCTGGTTTGTATGGTAAGAGTAGAAGACCTACATCAAAGGCACATGAATGTATGCTTTTTCAACAAAATTTGTCTTCATTTATCACATGAAGAAAATGATGATATAACTTCTAATTTTTGTACATGGGAAATTTTTTGTTGAAGAAAAAATACCCCTGAGAGTTAAGGTAATTAACTGAATCCTAATAAGTGACATGAAATTAAAGCAAAATAATTTTTTTTAATCTAGATGTCAAAATGTTTGTTTGTTTTGTTTAAATCCTTCATATACCTGCCTTGTGTTTCTTTTTGTTGTTACGGTTTCTCTGACCATGTTAATAAATATTCAAAATGCATGATGGTTTTATTCGTTTGTTAAGAAATACTGAAAATGAATGCATAATTTGGGGAATAAAACTTGAAATGATAAGAAACCAATTTTAAAACTGTTTAATAATTATATCTACATGTGACTGACTAATTGCATTGTACAGACTGACTAAAGATTAGATGAATGAATAAATATAAATACAAGAGTGATTATAAGAATGACTATTAATCCTCTTCTATTTTTTTCAATGGTAGATGACATTTGTGTTGATTTATTTTTTGTATAATAAAACACTTCTCACTGTTTTAAATTTTTAGCTCTTGGAATACTTTAGAGATTTGTTGTTGGGTAGATCATATATATTTACTCTAGAAAAATATCAGTTAAATGTATGATTTAATTTTGAGGTATTTTCTTTTACAGATGCAGGATGTATTTCTAAGAGACAAAAAGGAGAAATGTTTTCCTTTAGACTTAAATTATTTTGCCTTTTTTTCATGAGTATTTATAGAATAATAGCTCAGTCATATTGATTTCTGATCACTTGTCTCAGGAAATGAAAGTGATGTTAAGTTTCTTCTTATTTCCTACTCTCTTCCCTACTGAGTGATTATGGCTGAGAATAAGTTTTGCTAATGGACGGCTGCTTAATTTAATAGTTGTTGACTATATCTGGGGAGAGCAGTTTCACAATTGCAAAAAGTGAAATGGGATCTTATTTGTCAGATTTGGAATTGGAACAATAAAGATAGCACCTAATCACACATGTTTTAGGAGACACGGGAGTAAGGATGGATTGCCTGAAAATCAGTGACTGGGGAAATATTGCAGGCATAATGCTGTTGAAGCCACAGTGGAGGCATCTTGATGACTGCTTCTTTATATATTTTTATATCCTCCTGTGTTGTGTGTGTTTGTTTTCTGTTTTGCTCTTCCTTTAGATATAAACATATCTATGGAGTTTTCCTGTTGTTTCTGTTGAATTCCAGAAGTTACATCTGGCACATGTCCTTCCAAATTTATGTTTGATTATATATATTGTATTCCAATACCTAAAATGGAATTGACTCACTATAGATAATTTAATTTGTATTTGAATTTTTTAAATGAATAAAGATCAAAAGCTTCTGCACAGCAAAGGAGACAGTCAACAAAACAAAGAGGCAACCCACGGAATGGGAGAAGATATTTGCAAATGACAGTACAGACAAAAGGTTGATATCCAGGATCTATAAAGAACTTCTCAAACTCAGCACATGCAAAACAGATAATCACATCAAAAAATGG
>PISX010015395.1:0-49710 GCA_004024625.1 Mellivora capensis | reverse complement strand
CTTTCTCCACATCCTCTCCAACACACGCTGTTTCCTGTCTTGCTAATTTTGGCCATTCTAACTGGTGTGAGGTGGTATCTCAATGTGGTTTTAATTTGAATCTCCCTGATGGCTAGTGATGATGAACATTTTTTCATGTGTCTGATAGCCATTTGTATGTCTTCATTGGAGAAGTGTCTGTTCATATCTTCTGCCCATTGTTTGATATGATTATCTGTTTTGTGTGTGTTGAGTTTGAGAAGTTCTTTATAGATATCAACCTTTTGTCTGTTCTGTCATTTGCAAATATCTTCTCCCATTCCGTGGGTTGCCTCTTTGTTTTGTTGACTGTTTCCTTTGCTGTGCAGAAGCTTTTGATCTTGATGAAATCCCAAAAGTTCATTTTCGCTTTTGTTTCCTTTGTCTTTGGAGACATATCTTGAAAGAAGTTGCTGTGGCTGATATCAAAGAGGTTACTGCCTATGTTCTCCTCTAGGATTCTGATGGATTCCTGTCTCACATTGAGGTCCTTTATCCATTTCAAGTTTATCTTTGTGTACGGTGTAAGAGAATGGTCAAGTTTCATTCTTCTACATACAGCTGTCCAATTTTCCCAGCACCATTTATTGAAGAGACTGTCCTTTTTCCACTGTATATTTTTTCCTGCTTTGTCGAAGATTATTTGACCATAGAGTTGAGGGTCCATGTCTGGGCTCTCTACTCTGTTCCATTGGTCTATGTGTCTGTTTTGATGCCAGTACCATGTTGTCTTGGTGATCACAGCTTTGTAGTAAAGCTTGAAATCAGGTAATGAGATGCCACCAGTTTTATTTTTATTTTTCAACATTTCCTTAGCGATTCGGGGTCTCTTCTGATTCCATACAAATTTTAAGATTATTTGCTCCAGCTCTTTGAAAAATACCGGTGGAATTTTGATGGGAATGGCATTAAAAGTATAGATTGCTCTAGGTAGTATAGACATTTTAACAATGATTATTCTTCTGATCCAAGAACATGGAATGGTCTTCCATCTTTTTATGTCTTCTTCAATTTCTTTCATGATTTCTTGATCAATGACTTCTTGTTAGAGGAATCTGGATGGCAGGGATTCCAGGAAAAAAAAAAAAAAGAGTGAAAGTCATTGAAAAGGAATGTCATGTATATAATGAAAGTTTCCAAAAATAAACACATCCACTACCACCACCACCAAAACAAAAATGAAGTCACATTATTATGTAAATGATTGAGAATCAAGTTGGAAAAGAATTAAATCAAATTTTGCCAAGGTTGTAAAGGAAAATAATTATTAATCATTTCTTATACATTTGGACTCATTTTTTTCTATTCACTTTCTAAACAGTTTCATTTTACTTTTTTATTTATTTTTAATTATGTGAAACATTTAAATTATTGTAAAGTTCAAACCAAAAGCAAGTTAAATTTCTAGAAATCTCACTTATATCCCTTTTTTCTTTCTCCTAATTTGATATGTATTTATTGGGTTTTTGCTTATTCTACCAAATTTTTCTTAGAAAATATAAGCAAATTTAAACATACACCCATCCAAATGCATACACATACCATTATAAACATAGACACACATATTTCTCTTTCAAACAAAAAGAATCTTTTTGTATGATGAATACTACAAACATTGTTTTGCTTTTTGTGCTTTCTGTTCGATTAAAAATTTATTCTAGCAATATATTTCATGATGGTATATAAAGACCTTCCACCGTCCTTTTTATATATTCACAATAACCCAATTACAGATAAACCAGATTTTATTTCAATAGTTCATATTGATGAAATATAGGTAGTTTCAGTCTTTAGATATTAGAGCCACAATTAATATTCTGTTTATGTATTATTATGTATTTTTGTTAGTATATCTTTGACATATATATGGACTCTAGAAGTAGACTGAGTAAAAGGTACCTGACTCTGCAACTTTGGTAAGTGGTACCGTATTCATCTCACAAGGGGTTGTAACATTCACATTTTAGTTAGGGATGGTCACTTAAAGTGGTTTCTTTGTTGTTGCCTGTTTGGCTTTTTTTTTTTCCTTTTGGCTATGAGCTATATTTGTGATAATCCTGAGGATCTCCCAGCAAAGAGTTTTTGTTTTCTCCTGAACTGCTATTGACCACTTTCCATCTATGAAGTTTCAAGTCCAAAGGAATCTAAGATTCCACCCCAACTCCTTCCCAAGGGCACAAAGCATAGAATTCCATGTCAGTTGAGAAGTAGACGTTTATTCACAAGGCAAACCCATCTTTTGAGTTATATTTCCCCTCAGCAATTGTTGTTTCATCTAGTTTCACCTTCTTTTTTTGGGGGGGGGGATTTCATTACTTTCTAGAAACTCTAGAAGAGTGTTAAAATGCATATATGCTATAACTTACCCATAACCTAAGTGTACTTTGCAGAAGGACCTTTGTGGGTATCTGCTCTGCCATAGTACCAAAAGAAGAAATTCTGTTTTTAAAGATTTTTTTCATTGCTTCTTTATTTGAGTTTTTCAGTTTTTTCTCATTCTCAGTGTTGTGCTGTTCATTTTCATTGATTAATTCATTGATTTGTGTGTGTGTGTGTGTGTGTGTGTGTTTTATATTGGCCTTTTCAATATTTCTAGATATATTTATTAATTCTACACTTTATAGTTCATCCAGCCCTTGAATTTATTTATCAAGTCTATCCTTTATAATAAAGCCATGTTTATAAGGTTTATAAACTTTTTTTAAATTTTTATTTATTTGACAGACAGAGAGAGATCACAAGTAGGCAGAGAGGCAGGAAGAAAGAGAGGGAAGCAGGCTCCCTGCTGAGCAGAGAGCCCAATGCGGGGCTTGATCCCAGGACCCTGAGACCATGACCTGAGCTGAAGGCAGAGGCTTAACCCACTGAGCCACCCACGCACCCCTATAAACTTTTTTTGAGTTGAATACTTATTTTTTTATGTTTAATAAATAAACTGTTTAGAGCTGATTATTTATTCTGATTATAGCTTTTGCTATATCCCATACATTATTCTATGTACTGTTTTTATTGAATTCAATTACCAAAGTAAGTTATCATTTATTAGATTTTTTAAAATGATTTTTTTATATATCTGAGTTGTTGTATTTCATATTTTATGCTATTAATTTCCTGTTTTATTACATTTTGACCAAAATATGTGAGTTACTGGGTTGATTATTCAAACTTATTGAGTTTTAGGATGTATGAAAGTAATGTAACCAAAATTTGGTAATGTTCCAGGAGAAATAAAAAAGAGTTATATTCTGTACTCTGTTTATATAACTCAAAATTCACTGTGGATATATTGCTTTTTTCAGTGTATCCATGATCTCCATTTCTTTTTGTGTTTTTTTGTTTGTTTGTTTTTTGTTTTGTTTTGCCCTCAGCCTCTATGGCTAGCTGATTAGTTATTGAAAGAGTCCATTTCCAGATCTGTAATCCATACACCAGTGAAGCTGAGAACATGGGCTGTACCATTTCAGGAGTGGAATTTCTCTCTTTAATTTCCTCTTGAGGTCTAGGGAAGCCACTGTGCCAGGACAGAGCTTTTATTTATGTACTTAAGATATTTTTTTCTCTTTGGTCCAGAATCTATACTGGGTACAGTATGAGGCCATTTTCAGCTTTACTTGGTACAAAGCCTTTTGAGGCAAAACCGTTGCACCTGGGATGCTTTGTATTAGAAGTGGTCAGGTTGCTTTGGGAAAGCATAATACAGCTGCTTATTCATGCCAGTGTGGAAAGTGGCCTTTATCTTTCCTTTAGTCTGTCTTTAGTGTCAGCAGCCAAACACACCCTGCCAAAAAGAAAATGCTAGGTATGGAACACTTTGACCAAATTGTGTTCTGTTTACATCCTGTGGCTAAAGCACCATCTTCTCAGGAAGGCCAATTGTGAATAGATGCCTGCCGTTCCTGTCTGTCTGATCTATCTGCACTCTATGTGGAAGGAATTCTCAAGGCCTGTTTCTGATGGATAGTAGCCTCCCCTATATAAGTTTTCCTCTACTTTTATAGCCCTCTGATCATTTAAGACAAGATTTCAGAAACATTAGATGTCACTTCCTGTGATGTTATTTATTTTGGCAATTTCCTCCTTGAATCATTTTCTGGAATCATTGAAAATGATTTTTTAATTTATAAGACTAGTTGATATTTTAAAATATGCTCCCCATTTTTAAATAACTAAAAATTAGTCTATCAGCCTACAAGTATGATTTGGTTAACTTTGTAAGGATTAGAGTAGCAAGGGTAAGTGTAGTAGACTAGGAGACAAGGACAATAGAAATAATGAGACCTGCCTCATGATGATTTAGAATAAAAGGATAAAGAAATTTGCCCCCAGCTTATCTTTAATTACCCATACCCACAGAAGTAAATTGGGAATGTGCAAATTAACCAGAGTGTCAAATACCTACTACCCCACAGCTACTGTAGTTTTTATTACTTTCTTTGTCAGGTTATTTAGGGGGTTTTTTTGCTAATTGGGCTTCTTAATGTATATGCTAAGTCAGTTACCCTTTTAAGATCAATATCTTTACTATATTTTAATTTTGTAATCTCAGAGAACTATTACTATTGTGAAAGTAGGATTGTAATGCTGTAGTGCAGTGATTTCACTGCTACAGAAATCAGAGGACACGTGGACAAAATTGTAAGGTGTTGATTCTACAAAGAGTTGTAAAGATGCACAAAATTTTTACCATTATTTTAGACATCAAGTCAAAATGTATACATAAAATCTGTCAGGAAGCTTTTTAATATTTTAAACCAAAATGGTTATAGATAAGTAGATAGATAGGGATAGATAGATAGATCATAGATAGGTAGATAGATAGACAGATAGATGGATAGATAGATAGTCAGGATTTAATTTAGTATATGGAGCATAGGCTGTAATAAATATGTCTTTAGTTCCTTGATACCTTAATTGATTTCAAAGCATTCAACTGTGGTAATGCATGTTTCCTTGTGTAATTTTCTATGAGATATATAATATAATACAATAAAATAATGCAATATAATATATATAATATCTTCTTGTTTCCACAAAATTTCACTGAACTTAATTGTTTGGTGTGACAAGTAATAAATCCAACTTTTTGACTTACTGGTATGTTCCTAGTGTTTTGAAGAAAAGACATTGACAAAAGCTCTACCTCAAATGTTCTTTGTTTGCTTACAATTATTCACATAATTTTGTAGCCAAATCTGACATTCTTTTTCTCTCCTTAAGGGAAAAAATAGCTTTCTTATAACATACTAAGCATTTAAACAGATGGTGAGTGATGATAAGAATTTAAGCTAAAGAGGCTCCCTCAACCCCCCTTTTTTAAAAAAATATTTAATGTATTTATTTGACAGAGAAAGAGATCACAAGTAGACAGAGAGGCAAGCAGAAAGAGAGGGAGAAGCAGGCTCCCTGCTGAGCAGAGAGCCCGATGTGGGGCTCTATCCCAGGACCCCAAGACCATGACCTGAGCTGAAGGCAGAGGCTTAACCCACTGAGCCACCCAGGAGCCCTCAGGACACCTCCTTTTGCCTGGCATTGACAAGTTAGATTTCACGAAGCCAGTGCTAGAAGAAGGAATGTGCTAGCTCTAGGTAGAACAGCTTGGTTTGAATCATAAATCTATTATTTCTTTGTGGTATTCTATAGGAATTCACTAAATCTCACCCACATTTGGTGTCCTCATAAATATATGAGAGGGATCACAAGACCTCTCTCCCAGTTCTGTTAGAATAATAGTATCATGAGACTGGTAGGTAAGAACCAATTTGCAGAAATGTTCTTTATTCCTAATGGCATGGACTCTCTGCTGAATCTCATTCTGGGAACTGATCTGATGCAAAGTCCTGGTGTCATAAAGTTACAGGCAAACACACAAAATCACCAATTTTATCTATATTTCAGATGAGATGCAAATGTTATTCATCATCGAACATGAAACATTTGGTAGACATTTTATTGGAGACCAGTGATCTTTAATTATAAACATATTTAGAATATTTTTCACCCTTGGAATTTTTTTTAAAGATTTTATTTATTTACTTAACAGAGAGAGAAATCACAAGTAGGCAGAGAGACGAGCAGAGAGAGAGGGGGAAGCAGTCTCCCTGCTGAGCAGAGAGCCTGATGCGGGGCTTGATCCCAGGACTCTGAGATCATAACCTGAGCTGAAGGCAGTGGCCTAACCTACTGAGCCACCCAGACACCCTCATCCTTGGAATGTTTTGATTACTTCTTTCAACTCATTGTTTTAAATGTTTCTTCATCACTATGACAAACTGTCTATATCTCTCACATTTTATTTGGGTATTGGAAGAACATGTGAAATAATTAATATTTGAAAGTGTCCAAGCATGCATCATAATTAAATAACTAGATCTAGTGCATATCACACCCATAAATACAAATAATTTGGTGAATAAGATCAGATAATGAAAACATTATGAACAATAAATAAATAAATAAATAAATAAATATGTTCCTAGATCAGACAAGCTCATGAATCTTATCTGCATTAAAACATATACACATAAAAACAAAGTATTAAGATGTTCCAAACTTTAAAAATAAAATCTTGAATTTGTCCTCAGGAAAATCATGAGTAGGATCACTAATTTTAATACAGAGCTCATGGTACAGTTAACAAATTGTGATGCTCTTGATTTAAAATATGATATCATTCCATTCATTTCTCCTTCCTGCCCTTCCCCAAAGATGTGACAAGTATGGACTGTAGAAAAGCTGTTGCAATATCTGGGTTCTATGTGTTTGTTTCTTCTCTGAGCCACTTGACAGCTTGACGGATAGATATACAACAAAATACTCTAACTCTCACATTTTGGCAATCTAATAAGAGCAGGAATATAAACATTTCTTCATACTACCATGGCAATCGATATGCTGGGCTCAAGCCTCATTGAATATAAGTCTATGGAAGAATTCCCTCTGAGTACATAGGCTGAAGTTGAGGCCTTCTATTTTTATCACATCAATTACAATAGCAAGAAAAAAACACTAAATTTTCTCTGGAAATATTATAGCTCTTTGGCACAATAGCCTTATATTCTCTGAATACTAAACACGTAAATAAACCCATTTATGTAGAGTTGCAAGAGCTATTTCTTTTATAGCTATAGTCATATGAATGCATAAACCCTTGGGAGCTTAAAACTCTGCTAATTCTCAAAAATATAAAATTAAGAATAAAATGTAATCTGTTCCACATGCAAGTTCATCTATTCTTTAATGATATAGCCAATAAATCAGGAAGTAAAACTTCCTCATTAAAAAACATATCAGCATGATCCCAACATTTGCAAGGTTTAAGTGCCAGGAATCTAATAAATGAGTGGTTTTAAAAAACAAATTCATAAGTTTAAATCATCTCTAGTCTTTTTAAAAAGTTAATTATTTAAATAATGAGTTTGTATATCCTTAGAGTTAGATATCTAGTCATTTTATAGACATTGATACAAATGTGAAGATAGAAATACGTTTTAGAATATACACAGCATAGCACTTACCTTTTTACAAAAATACAGAAAGCAAGAAAAAATTAAAATCCCACACAAAATTAAAACCACAAAAAATATAAAAAATCTTAGAGCTTCCTTTACATTTTTTAAATTATGATTAATAGTCACTATTTCTGTAGAGTTACAATGTAAAGTTGACATTCTAAGATCCTAAAAAGAAAACTCTGAGGAGTGTGAATATAAACAAAATAAAGTTAAAAACAAGCTAAAATCTCTTTTAATCAATTTGATATGGTAAGGATAATATTGCCACATGTCCAATTTCTGAACAACTCTACCAAGAACATTTCTGCCATTTGATATTACTCAGCTCTGGACTATGTGTAGACCTGCAGCAAGGATGATGCAGAAGAGAGCTTCATATACTTTGAAAATATGTTTAGAGGACTTGAGAGTTCTCTTACAACTGTATACTCCATGGCAGACTTTAAAATGTCAGTGGATTTAAACTTGTTTACATGGAATATGATATAAGTGGTGCCTGGGTGGCTCAGTCAGTAAAACATCTGCCTTTGACTCAGGTCATGATCCTGGGGTCCTGGGATCCAAACCCCTGTCAGGCTCCTTGCTCATTGGGGAGTCTGCTTCTTCATCTCCCTCTTCCCCTCCACCCTGCTGGTGCTATTTTTATCTCTCTCTCTTAAATAAATAGATAGAATCTTTAAAAAAAAGAACAAGCATTTAAATACTGTATGCTTAATCAGCCTTCTCATATTCTATTTCATTTTTAATTGCACAAGAGCCAACTTACTAACAAATATGATTAAATATGAACCCATGTAGTGCATGCCCAGGTATTGTTGTTGAAATGATTAAGTTTACTTCCAAATTAGACCATTCGTTCATATAAAATAAAAATATGATTAAAATATCAAGGTTATTTCCAAATTATACTAAAACCTGGATACAGAAAAAATATACTTTGAGTACTTAGGTGATGTGATATACAGTAGTCCCCCCCTTATCCTTGGGGGATCTTTTCCAAGAACCCTCGTGGATGCCTGAAACCACAGATAGTACCAAACCCTGTATGTCCTGTGTTTTTTCCTATGCATACATACCAATGATAACATTGAATTTATAAATTAGGCACAGTTAAATATCAATAACAATAATTAATAAAAATTAGAACAGTTATAACAATATATTATAAGTTATGGGAATGTGGTCTCTATCTCAAAATATCTTATTGTACTTATTGTACACCCTACTTGTGGTGATGTGAGATGATACAATGCCTATGTAAGGAGATGAAGTGAGTGACTGACACAGGCACCATGATGTAGCATTAGGCTACTATTGACTTTTGGACCATATGTCAAAAGGAAGATCATGTGCTTCTGGACAGTGGTGGACTGTGAGTAACTGAAACCTTCGAAAGTGAAACCATGGATACGGGGGAACTACTTCCCTTCACAAGTGATTTGGAAGTTTTATCAAGGGTGAATATTCAACAAGTCCAAAATATATTTCAATTAAAAATCAGTAGGTCAGAGGGGCACCTGGGTGGCTCAGTGGGTTAAAGCCTCTCCCTTCGACTCAGGTCATGATCTCAGGTCCTGGGATCACACCCCACATTGGGGTCTCTGTTCAGCAAGGAGCCTGCTTCCCCCTCTCTCTCTGCCTGCCTCTCTGCCTACTTGTGATCTCTGTCAAATAAATAAATAAAATCTTTAAAAAAATCAGTAGGTCAGATAAAATTGACCATAATATTAATTTTTTACTATTCAGACAATTTGAACACATAAGCACCTTAAAAAAAAAGTATCAACCTAAATTTTACATACCTTTACTGACCAAATCTATCTGGTGTGTCTAAGTTAGATAATTCTGTAAATGATTCACATAGACAATTGGAAATACAGTCTTGTCTCCTCCATATTATCTTAAAAAATCAATTTCTCAATTAATGAAAACTTCAGAATTATATCAGAAAGTATGCTGACATTTATTTTATGTGTTTGAATGTACATAGTAGTATAATATTCTATGATATATAATATCAATGACATTCTTTTTCTTAAACTCCTCCAGCTTTTTGAGGAAAATTGCCCCACCTATCCCTTTTCTTGAAAAGTATTTAAATGATCTGAACCCTGTCATCTTGTTTGCCCTTTAATAAATTATCTGCTTAACTTCTCGATGAACTCGCCTACTTTCTGCTCAGCTTGGCAATGACATATATCAGACACATTCTAATTCAGTGGCTTTTTTACTAACTTTTCTTTTTGCTTGTCATGATATTTTCCCAATGTTTTGATAGCTATTTTCTCCTTATCATTTAGATTCCACCTCAAATGTCACTACTTCAACAAGGCCATCCAAGTCTACAAGATATGATCCTGGCTTAATTCTCTGCTTAGCTTTTATGCCTTTCTGATATCCTCTCGTATATTCCCATTTTGGGGGGTGAAGAGGGTAGAAGATGCATTTTCTCTTTTACTTTGTCATTTTCAAAATATTTTAGGACCAATGGGACTAGAGTCTCAATAAATATACATTGATTGATTAGTAATTATTATTAACAAATGTATTTCAAGTTCTGATTCCAAAGAACCCATTAAACAGTGTTGTTGGTTTTTTAAAAATTTTATTTTATTATTATTTTTTTATTTTCCCGGATGATTTATTGCATGCTTAGCTTTTAGCATATTTACTCTTCAACCATTCATTTAGTTAGGAGATGTTTGTTGAGGGTCTGCCCTTTGCAATACATAAGACAGGCCATTCTAAATTTTCAAGTTGCTAGTTGAACCTTAAGTATTGAATTAAAAACCAAAAACAAAGAAATAGAATTATTTTTGCTGCTGGTTTGTCCTCTCTCTTGAAATGCTACATTATTTTTTTTCCCTCCAATCACCGATACTTTGGCTAAATTTTTAAGCGCTAAAATTGGCTTTAAGGATAATTTATTTTAAGGTCATGCCCAATCAGTACCATTCATATAAGAAATGTCAGGTATGTTCTTTACAATTTTCTTTTGAAATTTGACGAACACCACTAATAATGCAAAGTAGTATTTAGTTGTAGAATTAAGCCAATATTAGTGAGCATGTTTGGTTTTTTTAATAAATTTTTATAAATTGTTTTTTCAACCGGTTATAAATTTTTTATATAAATATAAATTTTTTCAACCAGAATTTTCCTGTTTTATGATGAGCAACTTTTTTAATGTGTACATTTCTATTAAAGCTTTTGCTTATTAATTCAGTTCTTCAATTCTTCGTTTAATTTATATTTAGATGTTTAGACTATTTCAGAATGTATTGGCATGTTTAACAAAATAGTTGAAGTAGGCTCAACCTAGAAACTTTGGACTTAAGACAAATAAGTTCTATCCCAAGTGCCTATCAGCGAGTTGGAGAATTTGTCCAACCGTTTGTACCAATATAAACCATTATAAAAGAACTTAGAAAATCAAAATGGAAAATTTATTTTTTGAAAAATTTAACTATAAAAACAGTTTAAATAAACAATTTTACCATTACATACATTACAGAAAACAAGTGTATTTAAGAAATGTTTCGCTGAAATAAACATCTATTGCCACTTCACTAACTCACAGGAGCCTGTCTCATTAGAATATTAGATCAGTTCTCAAATAGCATTTTCCCTTTCATAGAAACATACCCACTATAATACTTTGAAGGAAGCAAAGAATTCATGATAATAAACATTGCATAAAGCATAATGGAACATAGATGTTAAAAGTACTCACGACTTAAATACAGAGAACAAACTGATGGTTGCCAGAGGGAAAAGGACTGGGGTATGAGCAAAATGACTGAAGAGGAGTGGGAGATACAGGCTTCTGGTTATAGAATGAATACGTCACAGTTATAAAAGGTAGAGCATAGGGACTATGGTCAATGATATTATAATAGGGTTGTACGGTGACAGATTGTAGCTACACTTGTAGTGAGCATAACATAATGCATAAAAATATATATGTAAAAATAAAATAAAATAATAAAAGACTCATGATTTCAGGCAAAGCAAATTCTACTTGAAAAATTTACTCTTGTTACTAGTCATTTGGGCTGTGCCTCCACAACACCCAAACAAATCAACCAATTTATTGTAAAATACCAAACAACTTTATTTCCAATTGTTTCTGTTGTTGTTATTGATGTTATTTTATTAGGTGAATTGACTCTTTTTGGTCAGAATCAATTTATTCTTTTGATGTTGTGTAGAAACATCCTTAATGTTGGCTATGGGCATTCAATGGCAAAACAAACAACAAAACTGAGAAGAAAAATGACTGCAGCACAGATTTTAAGAAACATATTTTCCTGCTCACTGATCTCCTTTTATCTTCTGCCCATATGTTTCTGTGTTGCAGTTTTATCTCTTCCACACTTATGGAATGCTTTGGCAGGGGAAATGCATTCTGATGAGACAGTCTTGGTGATATTCCAGAAAGTTTTTAAGAAGTTCAGACACCAAACATAGGACTGAATCGCTGTGTTGTAAGGCTTTAGCCTCCACTTGTCAACTGATTCTGGCTTGTTTGTTTATTTGATATGTGTGATTTTATGATGTGTGTTTGCAATGCTCGGTGATTAAATTGTGTTGCTACTATCTGACAGACTTGACCAAACCATGAACTTATTTTTAAAAATTCACAGTATTTGGATAAGTAGAGTATTTCTCAGTGTATGAGGAGGATAGGAGAGGCATGTGTCATGGTAATATATGCAAAGAGTACATTTCAAACACCTGGAGGGACAGATAAAGAGCAGCATGCAAGTCAAGTCGTGTAATTCCAGCAACTGTGATCCTACATGTAGCACATTTACCCCTGGATGACCACAAGAAGGATTGTTGCTTCATTTAGTCTCTCAACATAATGTCTCACACAAATAATTTGCATATATTAGTATCAGTGAGCTGCAACCTTTCAGATGGAATGCAAAATTTACCTCCCATGTCAGAATGCAGATATTTGGGGGCGCCTGGTTGGCTCAGTGGGTTAAAGCCTCTGCCTTCGGCTCAGATCATGATCTCAGGGTCCTGGGATCGAGCCCCACATCGGGTTCTCTGCTCCATGGGGAGCCTGCTTCCCTTCCTCTCGCTCTCTCTCTGCCTGCCTCTCTGCCTAATTGTGATCTCTGTCAAATAAATAAAAAAAATCTTAAAAAAAAAAGAATGCAGATATTTGGATCTATACATACTACTTCTTACACAGTCCTGAGCAATACAAGATATGTTACTATCATTCCTTTTTCTTGCTCTTTTTAAAACTCTCTCTCTCTCACCATCCTTGTAATGTCTGTTTTGCTTTCTTCCACTCTCCTTCTTGCTCAGTCTAGAGTCGTTTTGGAAGAAATAATGGGAGAAGAGTTGGAAGAAGTGTTATTCATCTCAACAGACATTTTTGAATTACATTCCAGATGTCAGATCTTCCATTTGTCTATTCATATTAATCATGATGGGAATATGAAGAATGGCTAGCACTTCTCCTTACAAAGTCTTACTCCTTATACCATTACTGTGGTCTTCTATATGAAACTAACTTAGACTTTGTGAAACAACAAAGTTACATTTAATATGCAGGATCTTTTCTTATGTTATATAGTTTTTCTCCGTATGCTCATTAGTTGTTCTTTTTCTATTTCAAAGTTGCAAATATGTTGGGAAATTTGTCTCATTAACAAAGAACTTGGAGGTTTAAGATAAAGAAGTATTTGTTTAATCATTTTTATTAGTTCTCTTTCGGATTTTTGAACATTCTCAGATTTTATCTCTTTATGTTTCTCTGCTGTAATATGCCTCTTTCTCCCTCAGGGCAATTCCTGAATATTAATGGCTGTTTTTACAACTTCATGGGTTGTAATAAATATTTTATTCTTAAAAATTACTCAAAGTGCTAACATTTTATTTAGGACTATGATAGTTTAAACTTTGTAATTGCCACAGTTTTGAAATCACAATTCATTCCATGGTAGATATCAAAATTGTGCAAACTTTATGGCTGATGAATACTGCCCTCCTAAAGACTCATAGTACATGTTGCTCTAATATATCAGGTTTTATGAAAATCAGTGTGTTTTATTCCATGGACATTTTGTATCTTATAATGTCTCATATTTCTTTCTTTGCCTTGGCCTTTAGGAAACTCAGAAATGATTTGAGTGCAAACCTTTAATTACTTTATATTATGAATTTATTTCTGCTAATTTCTGCACAAGATTTACTTTACTATCCCAGAACTCTTTCACATAGGCATTATTGATTGCCCACAAGTCTGATCTCAGTCTCTAATCCCCCACTGATCAACTGAAACCACACTATTCAAACCACCTCTCTAAATCATAGACTTGGTCTTCTTGGCATGGACAGTTCCCTGCCCCCTACCAGATCATATTGCTAGGCTATCTGATCACCCAAGGCCACCAGAAAAACAAACACAATTCTAGAAGTCATGAAATTCCAAGGGCTTAGAAATTATCTCCCAGAAGCCAAGGACAAAGGATAGACCTCTTTTGGAAAAGGATGAATTCTTTGTCATACATAATTAAAGAGATAAGTACTACCCTGATAAAATTATTTGAAAATGAGAACTTCCACATTCAGCCAAGATGGAGTAATAGGCACAAAAAATACTTTCTTGGTTTGAAACACACACACACACACACACACACACATACCAAAGGATAAACCATATGAAAAAATGTTTCTTAAGGTATTATATTTTAGGCCAAAAGGTCAATGAACCTAAGGTTTAGAAAACAAATGAGATTGGCCCTATAACTGATATACTTCAGCGCCTGGAGAATTTCCAGGCTGTGACACAGAGTGTGGAAACAGGAATATACAATATTGTCTTTGGGTAGAAAAGCTACCCAAAGCTACAGGAGAAGCTAAGGAAGCTAGTGTCCTCAGGATAGAGTATAGAAGAAAAGACAGATGCATAGACCATGAATTCTGGAATTTATAGAGAGACTTCCTTGAGTCTTCAGCTGGAACTGATCAATGCATATATTCTTGTTCCCATTGGGCAGAGTGCAAAAACCTCCTACTTCATGCCTGGAATACTTGGAAGAGTATTGCATCAATAAGAGGGCAAAACGATTCCTTGACTACGTGCTTCTTTGATCTTACATAAAGTGACTTTAAAACAAGACTTGAAAGAACCAAAATACTTCCAAATAATTTGATTACATCCCAGAACAAATCTCAAGAATATCATAGGAATTAAAAGTATTTAGCACATAGGAAGTTAAAAATATATGTTTTATGCTTAATCAAAAATCATATGCATGTAAAAAATCAAGGAAAATAGAACCCATAATTATAAGAAAAGTCAGTTACTCAGAAGGGACCCAGAAATAACCCAGATTATATAATTAATAGACAAGTACATTAAAAAAGTCTTTTTAACTCTATGCCATATGTTCAAGAAGCTGGAACAAATACTAAAGATGACAAGTTAGACACATGGAACATTGTTTTAAATGTGATATTAAACTTACAGAGATGAAAACAATGGTATCCAAGGTGAAAAATAAATAAACAAAACACTGAGTATTATTGACAGTAAATTGGACACTGCAAAAACAAAAATTAATAAGCTTGAACACAAAGCAATATGAAACCCAATGGGGGAAAGACTGGGGGTGGGGGGAAGACAGCATCCTTGAACTGTAGGAAAGCCTAAAAAGGTCAATATACAAACAAGTGGAGTACCCAAAGAAGAGACAAAGGGGAAAGGGACAGAAAATGTATTTTTAAAATAAGGCTGAAAATAAATAAATAAATAAATAAATAAAATAAGACTGAACTTTTTCTAAGTTTGATAAAATTATAAACCCACATGTCTTAGAAGTTCAACAAATTCTAAATATAAGAAATCTAAAGAAAATTACACTAAGGTACATCAGAATAAAATCTCCTGAAATTATTAATTTTTTTAATTTATTTATAAATCTTTAAAGCTTTTTTTTTAAAGATTTTATTTATTTATTTGACAGACAGAGATCACAAGTAGGCAGAGAGGCAGGCAGAGAGAGAGGAAGGGAAGAAGGCTCCCTGCCCAGCAGAGAGCCCAATGCGGGGCTCGATCCCAGGGCCCTGAGATCATGATCTGAGCCCAAGGCAGAGGTTTAACCCACTGAGCCACCCAGGCACCCCACTTTAAAGCTTTTTTAAGAAGATATGAATGGAGGGGCACCTGGGTGGTTGTCAGTTGAGCCTCTGACTTTTGATTTCAGCTCAGGTCAACTCTCAGGGTTGTGAGATTGAGCCCTACATTGGGTCCAGGCTCAGCAGGGATTCTGCTGAGATTTCTTCTCTCCCTCTTCCTCTGCCCCTCCCCCCATCTTGTATGGGCACACATGTGTGTACTCTCTCTCTTTCTCAAATAAATAAATAAGTAAAATCTTAAATATATATATGTGTGTGTATATATATATATATATATATATATGTGAGTGGAAGGAAGATATGAATAATGGGGGTTTCTCTTTGTAAATAATGTGGGTTGGAAGGCAGTGTAGTAACAAAATACTGAAAAAAAATCTGACAACCTAGACTCTGTACTGAATAAAATTCTTCCTAAAACAATGACAAAGTACAGATGTGTTCAGTCATGCAAAAGCCAATATAACTCAGCAGTATATCTGCAGTACAAGAAATTTATACTTTGCATTATATACCAAAATACTAACTCAAACTTGACTACAGATTTAATGTAAAACCTAGATATACTACTTTCAGAAGAAAACATAGGACACATATCTTTTTGTCTTGGTTGGAAAAGTACTTATAAGTAAGGGACTAAAAACCATGATACAAAAGAGGAAAAAAAAAAGGATAAGTTTGTTGTCACCAAATTATTTCTCCTCTTCAAAAGACACTATCAAGAGAATGGAAAGATGAACTGAGGACTGAGAAAATGTTTATAAATAACATATATGATAAAGAACTTGCACCTAGAATATATAAAGAGTTCCTAAAAGCCAATAAGAGAATGAATGACCCAATTAAAAAAAAAGCAAAAGGTTAAAATACATCACTAAAGAAGATATATAAATGCCAAATAATCACATGAAAAGTGTTTAACATCATCAACCACTAGATGAATAAAAAAAAATGACGATAATATATTCCTACCTACCTACTAAAATGTTTGCATCTTAAAAATTGATCTGATCAATTATTTACTAGAATCTAGAGGTTACTGGAACTTTCATACACTATTGGTGCAAAGGAAGAATCATTTGAAAAACAATTTGGAATTTTCTAGAAAGCATATATTTGTCAGGCATTTTACTACTAAGTTTTTATCATAGAAAAAGAGAAATAAATGTCCAAAAGATTTTCACGTAAATGTTCATATGAATGAGCTTTATTTTTAATAGCTAAAATCTAGAATCAAATCAGTTGTCCATCAATAGGTAAGTGTATAAACAAACTGTGGTTCTTCCATAAAACTGATCAGTTATGAAAAGGAAAGAACTTTAACAGGGATTGGCAACTATGGCCCTGAAATAAATTTGGTCTATGGACTGTTTATATATGGTCCAAAACTAAGAAAATTTTTTACATTTCTAAGAGCTATAAATAAATAAAGAAGAATATGCAACAGAAATCTTACATGGCCCACCAAATCTAATAAATGTATTAGGTGGCACTTTTGAAAAATAAAAAAAGTTTGCTGACCCCTCCACTACAATATGGAAGAAACTCAAAGTAATTATGCTGACTGAAAGAACCCATGGGTCAAATAATATATATTGTATTACTCCATGTATATAAGATTTTTGAAAACAAAAACTAATCTGTGATGACAAAGAGCAAATCATTTGTTTCTGGGAAGGCAGGGCATGGAGGAAGTGTAAAAGAGAGCTTGAAAGGGGAATGAAGAAACATTTGGGTTGATGAATACATGCATTATCTTGGTTAGAGTGATACTTTCATGGGTATCTAAACATATCAAAACATCAAATTGTGTACTTTAAATATGTACAATTTATTGTATGCCTATTATGCCTTAAGAAAATTCTTAAAGTTATGGTTAAATGGTGATTTGCATTTTCTGATCAATAATGGAAATAGTCAAAATAATTTTTTGTGTGTTTTCACTTATATTTTATTTGTATGTTGGGTGTACTATTTTTGTATCACCTTAGGGTGGTTGAAGGTTATTTAAAAATAATTTTGGGGGCTCCTGGGTGGCTCAGTTGATTAAGTGTCTGCCTTCAGCTCAGGTCATATCCGAGGATACTGGGATGTAGCCCTCTGTTGAGCTCCCTGCTCAGGGGAGAGTCTGCTTCTTCCTTTTTCTCTGCCCCTCCCCCACTGATCATGCTCTCTCATGTGCTTGCTCTCTCTCTCTTACAAATAAATAAAATCTTTAAAAACTAGTAATTGTTTTTTTTTTAATTTTGTTTTTAATTTGATAGAGAGAGATCACAAATGGGCAGAGAAGCAGGCAGAGAGAGAGAGAGGAGGAAGCAGGCTCCCCGCCAAGCAGAGAGCCCAATGTGGGACCTGATCCCAGGACCACGAGATCACAACCCAAGCCGAAGACAGAGCTTGGGTTCTGGGTCACCCTGGCGCCCCACAAACTAATAATAGTTTTTAACATGGGGGGGGGGAAAGCAGGATGGATACTCCAAAAGCAAACTCTGATTTTCCTTTTTTTTTTTTGAAAACACAAGTTTACTGCTGTTCATCCTTAAAGTGTCTGATAAAGGGCATGCCCATAAAAATAGTCATTCATGATTTATGGGTGCAGTGCAGACTAAACCAAAAACGTCTGCTGGAAATTGAGCTTGTCCCTGTGTGGTGAACCAGTACATGACTGTCAAAGAGAAGGAGTAAAGATGAGAGAATTATTGGCCAACTCCCTTAAAGGATATTTTTAAACTTCTAACATTTCATTTATAATTATGGTTCTTTATGGTATTTAAATGAAGTCCAAAGCAAACTTATCTCTGGAGAAATAAATACTATCTAAAAGGGCTACTTTAGACATTGTATATTATTTTTCACTCAATTTATTAAATACACTTATTGTTCAAGAGGATTATAATACAGAAACAAAGGAACAGGGATTTTATCCATTGAATATACTTATTAGTTAGACATTACTAAAAATCACAGTATCATTGAATGTCAAATTCAGATAAAATTGGCATTTGTACATCAGAGGTTATGTTTATGACTCTAAAATGACCACATAAGTCCTAAAGTCAAGTCTCTCAGATGTTGTTAGCAAATATCTACATACTCATACCCCTCCACATACTGAATTTTTAGGTTTTTTTAATCACAAATAAATCACAGGAATCTAATAAACACAGAACACATTTATTCATTTAGTTAAAAATAACTGATGGCATCAATGGCTTATGGTAGAAAACATCAAAGTAGTGATTTTTAAGTTTCAAATAGTAAATAACACTTTAGATAGACAATGGGTGGATTAGCTAGATATTAGATAGGAACATTACTGAACAGTTCAGTTTCACCTGTGTTGACTACAACTCAGAAGATTGACCTCTTTTTTTTTTTCTCTCACTCTTCTAGATTTCTGACTATGAATGATTTAGTCTCTGATTCCAAAATGTGAGTCATCTTCTACTCACTTTAATTTTTATCTGCCATATTCACCAATCCCAGACATTTTAGATTCTTTACTTTTTGGTATGAGATGACTTGACTGTATTGGTGAAACCATGGTCATGTTTCTGTTCCTTATCATTTTCAACTGTTCACACCTTGATTTTTACAAGAGCTGTAAAACTGACCCTCTGACTCCAGGATCTGCACTTTTCCAACCTAGGAGGTAAATTCCTGTCAAATTAATCTTCCAAATTCTTTCTTTCATTAAACCTTGAAGGACTTAAAACTTTGTTCTAGCTTATCAAATATAAATTGATTTGTTTGTCTCAAAGCTTTTTGGATCATGGTCTTTTCCTACTTAGCCATTCCTACTCTAATATTCCATAATTCCAATATACAATTCAAATCAATGGATTAATGAACAGATTTTTTTATTTTTTTTAATTTATTTATTTGTCAGAGAGAGAGGGAGAGAGAGTGAGCACAGTTAGACAGAGTGGCAGGCAGAGGCAGAGGGAGAAGCAGGCTCCCTGCCGAGCAAGGAGCTCGATGTGGGACTCGATCCCAGGATGCTGGGATCATGACCTGAGCCGAAGGCAGCCGCCCAACCAACTGAGCCACCCAGGCATCCCTAATGAACAGATTTTATTTTCATTTTTTTGTGCCACTGACCCTCTACTTTATTAATTCTCCCAAGCCTAGAAAGAGAAACCTTTCCTAGGACCTCTGACTAGTCAAATTCTGCTTCCTACTTTGTTCCCCTCAAACCCTTAATTTCTAGTATTCCCTCCCCAGATTATACTAGTTTAACTTAATCTTAATCATGGGTAGCCATCTTTCCCCTTATCAGTTAGTGTTAGTCGACAGGTGTTAATCTTATTTATTCATGAATCTTATAAAATGATTGAGTATAGAAAGTTATTAATGCTCAGTCTAGAGAAAATCACAGGGATGTCTTTGAACATCATGATAGGGTGCCAAAGTTACTAGTTTCTGCAACAGAAAACCTGGTCTCTTGTCTTAGCAGTACCACAGTTAATAAATTACTTTTTATATGTGTTTATTATTTAATTCATTCAATATTCATTGAGTTGTTATTTTTTGCTGTGTGTGACTCTTTTTCTCACATATTTTGTAATTTAAATAAAGTTGTTGAGAAAAATGAGCTTGCATCAAACTTACCTATGTTAAAACTCCAATCTTATTATTTTGGAAAAAGTTATTTAATCTTTTTAAGTTTTTATTGCTTATGTCATAGAGTAGGTTTAATGTATCTCTCTTATATGGTTGTCATAAATATGTGTGGGGCACCTGGGTGGCTCAGTTGGTTAAGCACCTGCCTTCAGCTCAGGTCATGATCTCAGGATCCTGGGACCAAGTCCTACTTTGGGCTCTCTGCTCACTGGAGAGACTGCTCCTCCTCCCTCTCACTCTGCCTTTCCCCTTCACTTGTTCTCTCTCTCAAATAAATAAATAAAATCTTTAAAAATAAAGAATACATGTAAATAGCTTACCCATTGATTCCAAGGAGCCTCCTTTTTAGTCACATTTCAATATCTTGAAATCAGAATGTAATATGTAATCAGTGATGTCTTCTGATTATATTTGGTAGTGATTTCTATAAAAAATGAATATTTTTCATATTCTATGAAATAATATATATATATACCTGTATATATATATGTAATTGCCATATATATTGCAATTATTAGAGCTTAAAATATGGTTTGAGCTCCATAAATAGTGGCTATTACTCACAGTAGAGAGAAAATACAGACTAGCAAACAAATTATTAGAGTAATAGGTAATAAACAGAAAAATTTTAGGAAACAGAAAAGCAAGAGAAGCTCAGGGTATTATGTGAGCACCTTGTAGAGCACAAAATCTATACTTAGGGAAGCTTCTCAAATGTTAGCAAATATCCACATACTCATATCAATCCACATACTGAATTTTTATTTCCTTATCACAAATAAAATACTGTATTTTAATAAGCATGGGATTGTGTGATTCTTAAGAGATAGATGACAATACTTAATGAAAAAAAATAATAAGCACACAAAACAAAAGGAAACAGCATGTGTTGCCAGAGGGTCTTATGTTAAAAAAAATCCAATTAAAAATGGTCAGAAGACATGAATAGACATTTTTCCAAAGAAGACATCTAGATGGCTAACAGACACTTGAAAAGATCCTCAATATCACTCATCACCAAGGAAATACAAACAAAAGCCACAATGAGATATCATCTCACACCTGTCAGAATGGCTAAAATGATCAACACAGGAAACAGCAGTTGTTGGTGAGGCTGTGGAGAAAGGGGAACCCTCTTGCACTGTTGGTGGGAATGCAAACTGGTGCAGCCACTGTGGAAAACAGTATGGAGGTTCCTCAGAAAGTTAAAAATAGAACTATCCTGTGACCCAGCAATTGTACTGCTAGGTATTTACCCAAAAGATACAAAAATACTGTTAGAAGGGATACATGCACCATGATATCAACAGCAGCATTTTCAACAATAGCCAAATTATGGATGGAGCCCAGTTGTCCATTCACTGATGAATGGATAAAGAGGTGGTATACATATACAGTGGAATATTACTCAGTTATAAAAAAATGAAATCTTGCCATTTGCAACAACATGGAGCTAGTCTTATTATGCTCAGTGAAGTAAGTCAGTCAGAGAAAGACAAATACCATATGAATTCACTCCTATGTGGAATTTAAGAAAAACAAATGAACATGAGGGGAAAAAAGAGAGAGACAAATCGTAAAACAAACTCTTAACTAAAGAAAACAAATAGGGTTGCTAGAAGGGAGGTAGGTGGTGGGATGGGTTAAATGAGTGATGGGTATTAAGGAAACTCTTGTTTTGATGGCACTGTGTGTTACATGTAAGTCATGAATCACTAAATTCTACTCTTGAAACTAATATCACATTCTATGTTAGCTAACTGGAATTTTTAAAAAACTTGAAACTCCAAAAAAAAAAAAATTCAATATTGCTGGAGTACACTGAGAATTGGCCAAAGATTAGACTGAAGAATTAAATAAGCATCAGGTCATATAGGACATCATAAGTTGTTTTGATGATTTGCAGCTTTATATGAAGAAATTGGGGCAATACTGAATTCTTTTCAGAAGCAGTGAAATTCTAACAGATAAACTCTGTAAACCTCAATTAGTTAATTGCCTACACTAGATAATGGGATAAGGTATTATCTCAATATGAGTATTATGAACTTTCAAACTTTTATGAGAAAAACTAAAGAGCACATAATTCTTTTAAAGACAATTTCTCTGCAATGAGCTTTAACTTACACTTTTCAACAGAAATACATATGGAATGTGTGTGTGTGTGTGTGTGTGTGTGTGTGTATCCTCACTTTGTTTTCATAAATTGCAAACTCTGGTACAGTAGGAGGATATCAAAAGAAAAAAAAGGCAGAAAAATTCAGCATACCTACCTTCACTTCTCTTTCAAGAAACTCCTCGAAATACATTTGAAAATCATTACTTTTGAATTCCTTAACCTCTCTCTAAATCAAAATTTAGCTCTGACCTCATTTCATTCTCTATTCCCTAAAGCACTCATCTTATGTCCTTTGATCTTGGAATACTTTTTAAACCATGTATACATTTCTCTTACATTTATTGTGTCCATGAAAGTGTCCTAAATATGACCATATAACGTTATAACCACACTTCACAGACAGTTACACAAATGGAGAGGCACAAAAATTCTGTTTTCTATTTCTCTGTGTTTTCCTCTTTCTAGACCCTTAAGAAAGATACAGATATAACGATGGCCATTTTGTAAATGACATTGAAGAAGATATGAATCACACACTTACCCTTCTGTGCTGTTCTTAGAAGTATTTATTTTCCAGCTCAAAGAATGCGACCTTGACATTTTTTAATACACAAGATGATTTTCTGAAAGATTAAGAAAAATCATTTAAGAGCAGGTTAAGTATTCATAGTGTTTGCAGGTTATGCCTACCTCAGGTTTCCAAAAGCCAGACTATCTCATGCACTGTAACAATTCCAATATTTAGTGTGTTCAGGCAATATAATGTAAGCAAAGACCCCCCCAAATCCAAAAAGGTATGGGAGGATTGAAGCTGCCAGCAGCCCTGAGGCCATTTGGAAATCACAAGTGATAAAGATTTCGTTTTAATATTTTCATGTGCCTTACATGAGATAAGAAGTCTGTATAAAGATACCAAACAAACAAGCAGGCAGACAAAGAAACAAACAAGTCTTCTATAAGGAAAACTCCTAGTGAAAGGATGAAAGAGAAAAATAACTTTTCCTAAAATTGTGTCCATAAGCAAGATTTAATTTTTTTTTTTAAGTCTGCCCTCCTGTAAGTTTGTTATCCAAATTTACACTACTCAAGTCATCTGGAACTCTTTCAGTTGAGAATATATTTTAAACTGTTTCTAAGTTCTTAGCTCCCTCAGGCACCTGGGAGAAACACACATAAGTCATACCAAACATCTCAAAGAATTTCTTAGAGAATGATATTTTAAGTTGCAAAATATATTGCTCGTTATTAAAAACAAACATTAACGATCAAAAAATAAACAAAAGCTATAAATATGCAAACACTTAAAATGGGAAAATTATCAAACAGAAAATAATATTAAGTATTAATAAAAATATAAGTGGACATCAATAGCAAGATTAAGAAACAGATTATAAGCTATGACTGGGCAAATTGTCACCTGAAACCTGCTAGTCTTGCCTATGGGTGACCCACCCTCCCATGGAGCTGCACTGCAGTCGTGGCTTTGCAGGCACCTGAATCCCTGAGGGAGAAACATCTTTTTGGCCAGAAGAGTAGAAAAAAGAGGTCCTGTGATCCCTGTATGTGAGAAACTGCCATTTTTTCCTTGGTGCTTGTCCAGAAATGTCCCCAGTCATGCAGTACTGCACTGAAGGGACATGACTACAACTCCAAAAACAAACAAACAAACAAATATATTCCAAGCTGTAGGATCAGGAAAAGCAACCTCTGGGAGTCAGAATGTGGGTGCAGGGATCCCCCTAATTCAATATATGAACCAATAGAAGTTAAGTTTACCCCTGAGCTGTGTGTGTATAAGACAGATTCAAAGTAGTCTAGGAGAAGCTTTGAACCGTGATGTGACATTAGAACCCAAGAAGCAGAAGACGACGCTCAGTTGTTACCTAACTGGGTAAGTTGTTTGCAAAAACAAAAGACTCACCATGGTCAGGAGAATTGAACAGAACCCAGAGACTTCACAATATACCAAATCTGTCTGAGACATAATCCAAAGTTCATCAACATACAAAGAACAAAAACATTCCTAAAGGAAAAGCTATCAAGGTAAATATACACTCTAAAATGAAAGGTAAGATAGAAATTGTCAGAAAAAATCTGTCATACCTGGTTACTGCAAACTATACAACATTACGCAGGCAATTAAAGAAGACCTAAATAACTGGAGAGATATATTATATTCAAGGTTCTAAAGATTCAATATTGAATCTTTTCAAATGAGACACCAACTCTCCCACAACTGAATATGCAAATAGTTTAGAATACTCAAAATCCTTTTTTATAAGAGCAAACTTGGACAACTTTAACTAACTGATCTCAAGAATTACTCTAAAGTGAGCCTGGTATTTCAAAAAGTCAAGTATTTAGATCAGTGGAAGAGAATTGAAAATCTACAAGTAGACTCTCACATATTTGGAGCTAGGAAAACTATCTATTTATATGAATAAAAATCAACGTGGCCTCTTACCTCACATCATACAGGGAAATTAATTTGAGATGTATTATACACCTAATTTTGAAAGCAACAAGAGTATCATTTCTTGAAGGAATCATAGAATAAAATCTTTGCAACCTTGGAGTAGGCAAATGTTTATTATATAAGACACAGAACACACTCTGCAAAATTAATAAATTGAACTTTATCAGAATTAAAACACTTGTTCCTGGGGTGTCTAAGTGCCTCAGCCTGACTCTTGATTTTGGCACAGTTAATGATCTCATGGTCCTGGGATCCATGGGTTCCAGGCTCAAAATGGATTTGAGCCTGGGTTCCAGGCTCAAAAGGGATTCTGATTCTCCCTCTCCCACTGCTCCTCCCCCTGCTCTCCCTGTCAACTCCTGACATAAATTAAACAAACAAACAAACAAAAAACTTGCTCTTTGAAATACAAAACAAATCTTTCTTAACAAAACAAAAAGTCAATAAAAATACTGGGAAAAATAATTATAATACAATTATCTGTCAAATATTTGTAACCAGAATGTATAAAGAACTCTTGGAGTGCAGTAATAACACAAATAACTCAATTTAAAAATAGAATATTTAAACAGACACTTAAAAAAAAGACAATAAGGATGACAATAAGCATTTGAAAATATGCTCAGTACCATTAGTCATCAAGAAAATACAAGTAAGCCACAATAAGTATGTCTTCTCACTAGAAGAGTTGAATACTTTTAACTGACAATAAGGAGTGTTAGTGAAGATATGTAGCAGCAGGAGCTCTTATGCACACAGGGGGAGTATGAGATGGTACAGTCATTTTGATAAACCTCTTGGTTAGAATATAAAATTAAACACACATCTACCATATTATAGTCCAGCCATTCTACTTCTAGATACATTCTCATGAGAAACAAAAATATAGTTTACCCTTGAATAACACAGGAAGTTAGGGTGCTGACTCCCTAACAGTTGAAAATATATGCATAAGTTTTGGGCCCCCAAAATCGTAACTATTAATATCCTACTGTTGACCAGAAGCATTTTGGATAACGGTAACAGTCAATTAACATATATTTTATATGTTATATGTATTATACAGTGTATTCTTATAAGAAGGTAAACTAGAGGAAAAAAAAAAGTCATAAAGAAAATCATAAGGAAAGGGTGCCTAGGTGGCTCAGTTATTAAGCGTTTGCCTTCTGCTCAGGTCATGATCTCAGGGTCCTGGAATCGAGCCCCATATCAGGCTCCCTGCTCTTCAGGAAGACTGTTCTCCCTCTCCCACTCCCCCTGTGTTCCCTCTCTCACTGTGTCTCTCTTTGTCAAATAAATAAATACAGTTTTTTTTTAATGGAAAAAAAAAAGAAAATAATAAGGGAAAATACATTTACAGCACTGTACTGAACAAAATCCATGTATAAGTGGGCCTGTGTAGTTTAAATCTGTATTATTTAGAGGTCAATTGTATATATGCTCACATAAGGACTTTTACATAAATCTGCATAGGAAGTTTATACATAATAGTCAAAAATAAAAGGAAACAACCCAAATGTTTAAGGTTGAATGGATAAATGATATGTAGAGTATCCATATATTTAGCAAGGAAAAGAATGAGCTACTGATAGATATAATTGTATGTATGAATATCAAAAACATGTTGAGCAAAAAAAAGGCAAACAAGAAAAAGCATGCATGTTATATGATTCCATTATTTATAAAATTCTAGAAAGATGTCAAGTCTGCCCAAATGAATTTACAAGTTCAGCCAATTCTGGATTTTTTAGTAAATGTATAAATTCTAAAAGTGCTAAGACATTAAAAAAATTAAGGCATTGCTTTGCTAGATACCATAATATATTACATAGCTATAGGTACTGAGATAACATGATATTGGTGCACAAAGAAGGAAATAGATCAGTGGAATTTAAGGTCCAGAAATAATTCCAACAATGTAGGATTGATAAATTATGAAAGTGACATTTAGTATCAAAAGTGAAAGAATGCACTATTTACTAAATTGTTCTAGGAGCAACTAAAAAAAATAAGAGTAAGAATGGAGCACCGAAAAAGAAATAAAGTTATATTTCTGCCTCTCAGATTATACCAAGTGAGTTCCACATCAATAAATTATGTAAATATATTAAATAAAATTAAAAAATGATTAAATTTTAAAATTGGATCACTTTTACAATTATTAAGGTTACAATGACTTTCCAACAATGACAGAAACCTAAAATACAATAGGAAAATTTGACAGTGTAACTATATAACAATGTATCTTTTTTATGATAAAAGACAGCATAAATGATACTAAATGAAAAATGACAAGATTGGAAACTTTTTCATTATATTTGATAAAGTACATCTAGAGCCTATGAATAGTACCAAAAAATCAATAGTGAAGACATGGAAAGCCACAAAAAAAAATGAATTAAAAAAGGTCTGAAAATGTAGAAAAAGAGTCACCTGGATGTTAAGACAAAATATAATTGTCTGTTCTTTCCTGAAATACTTCATAAATTCAGTTGTTGCTAAGGGATATCAGGATGAGTATGCAGGCAAAAAGTTAAGAAATTTTTGAAAAATAAAAATAGTGTGGGCAATTACCTCACACATAAGTGAATACCAAAAAGTGCTACAAAGAATCAACTAGCAGTTAACATTGGTTGCTTGTAGTTGGGTAATTGGGATTGGCAAGGACAGGAAAAAGGGGCTTTTCTTTTTTAATCTTATGACAGAATTGTACTTGCTTGTTCAGTAGTTCTCATAGCTGAAAACGCAGCAGCCTTTATAAGTAGTGAATATACATTCCCCCCACCCCTGTTTTTTGGTACAAATTTACCACTATGTATCATGTAAATATTCTTTCTATAATCTCTCTTACGTGACCTGAATTAACAGAAGCCAAGGTATGGCTCTGTGTGTGTGTGTGTGTGTGTGTGTGTGTATGTATCCTGAGATTAGCTGTTAGTCTTTGTTTGTTGTGTATTTGTTGTTTTACTTTTCATACTTGCAATGGTCCCAAATAACATATTTTCAGTCCAAAACTGACCATTGATTTGTACTGGATCGCTTCATTTTCCAGTTCCTTTGCTGCTCCAGAAATAAATTTCTGGGTCTTTTTTGGTTTTAAGGACTTACTGCCATTCATGACAGATAAGCATAAGGGTTTTAGTAATTAAGTTTATTCATACATATTATACATGTGTATGTGTGCACATGTCTGTGCAGACACACAATCAAGTATAGATAGATACTTAAATATGACAGCAAGATTTCAAACAATTTAACTGTTCCCAGTTATTCTGTGGGGTTTTTGTTTGTTTATTTGTTTGTTTGTCTTTTGATGACCTTTGGTACTACAAAGTTTCCACCAGTACCCCCACCTTGTGATTATCAAATTATTTTTTGCTTAGCTCCCCACTCTTGTTTAGGTTTTCTAGAAAATTCCTGGTTGAAGGCATCTTAAGCAGGTCTGATAACATAAGACAGGGGATATGAATGGATGGACCAATCATGCTTTTCAAAGTGGTTGCATGAATGTTTTCTCTGGGACTGTAAATTATTTTATTTCATTTTTATGTTAATCTCTATTCAAGTTTAAAAGGGAAATTTCTTCATAAATTTTAAAACAAAAAGCCATATACTGCCACAGGATTTTAGTCACAGTTTGTATGCAGGTTTGAGATCCAATTTATACCAAATGTAGCTCTTCTCTAACTTTTGAGCATTAATAGCTAAGAACCGAGGTCACTTAATAAGTAAATAAAAGATGCCTTTATGCCAAGAGGAGGGAAAAGATTTTGACCCAGTGTATTAACACAGGTTTCCACTAGTTCAACTAATGGTATGGAATGAGAAACTGAGTTTCATATAATATACATAGTTAGGGCCTGTAATTTTAAAGGAAACTGGATCATAGTCAGCACCACATTTACAGTGTAATCAACTGTTTGATTTTAGCTAAACAACATCATCCAGCAGATTAGTATTTTTACTTTTAATTCAGTTTTGAATATTAAACATTTTATATTTATTTTGTAATTTTGTTTTATTTCTAGAATTCTTTAAAACTGTATGTATGAGTTTGTAATTCATTTTAGGTTCATACATACTCACATAGAGTTAGTCCAAAATGATTTAAGTTAAATGTAAGAGTCTTTGGTTGCCTGGATGGCTCAGTCCATTAAGCTCCAACTCTTGATTTCAGCTCAGGTCATGATCTCAGGATCATGAGATCCAATCTCACATCAGGCTCTGTGTTCAATGTGGAATCTGCTTGAGATTCTTTCTCGCTCCCTCTGTACCTACCCTGCTCATGCTTGTGTATGTGGCGTCTCTCTCTCTCTCAAAACTAAATACATTACATATTTAAATACATGCATACATGTAGGCATCCTTAAGAAGTCCTTTTCAAATGGATCTGCACTTATACCTCAGGAACATGGCTTAGGTGGTTCTGTAACTTAGTATGTCTTCAATCAGCCATCATGTTCTACTTGACATTTAATTTGCCACTTTCAGTAGTGTACTGGAGACCCAACCTGAATTTTGCAATACTTGATAGTATGAGGGATTACCATAATTGACTTCTGTGAAGATTGAATGCTATTCATAAAAACTTTCCACTCAGTAGCATTGAGCTTAACCACATTAATTATTAATTAATTAATAAGTATGGCAGTATATTAAAAATAATAATAAAATAGGGACGCCTGGGTGATTCAGTGGGTTGGTCCTCTGCCTCCAGCACGGGCATGGTCTCAGGGTCCTGGGATTGGGCCCCATGTCAGGCTCTCTGCTCAGCGGGGAGCCTGCTTCCCCCTCTCTCTCTGCTTGCCTCTCCACCCGCTTGTGATCTCTCTCTCTGTCAAATAAATAAATAAATCTTAAAAATAATAATAATAAAAAGGATTTTAAAAAGTGCTTTCCATATTTTCTAATTAAGAAGAAAAGACAGGAATATTTATTGTGATACTCAATGTTCACACTGAATGAAGGATCAATGATTAAGGAATAAATATGCCTTTTCTTGTTGAAAATCAATAAAATAGGCCATTGTGAATTGATTTATTAGGCATCTTTTACATATTTTTTTAATTTATTCATTTGACAGACAGAGATCACAGAGAAGCAGGCAGAGAGAGGAGGAAGCAGGTTCACCGCCGAGCAGAGAGCCCGATGCGGGGCTCGATCCCAGGACCCTGAGATCATGACCTGAGCCGAAGGCAGAGGCTTTAACCCACTGAGCCACCCAGGCACCCCATTAGGCATCTTTTATATTAATCATTTTTATTTGTCTGAAATAGTTTATTTCTGTAAAGAGTTGGAAAGAAATGTTTTAATATTTAATTTTAAGTATTTTAGAAGTTACCTTATTTTAAATGTTATCTATATTCAGTGAAAATAAAGACTTTAAAATTATAAAACTTTTAAATCTTACAGGACAAAAATTTTAAATCCATGATTTTAAGTTTTCCAAATTTCAAAGTTAGTTCAAAAAATATCAAGGGCACCAATGTTCTTATTTGCCATTAGAAACATTAGGAAAACAACTAATTTCATCTACAAAGCAATATCAGTTATCACTATCATTCAAATTTAAAAATGTAATAAGCAAAAATATGAGAGAAAAAGATCAATCTTTTATATTGAGTAAACTTAGCTTTATAAGCAATTTACTGTATTATTTTTATTTTTCCTTTGGCAGAGAAATGGTGAGAATTTATACATTTGCCTACTGAAAGACTTCTGAGGAATCATTAGAGTAAGTAGCCCCACACAATTAAATAGTTTCACAGATTCTTGACTATTTTTTAATCAAAATCCCAGAATACACAGCAAGACTAGCTGTCTATTGACTATTCTTGTCCCAGGGTTAATAAAATATCTGTAATATCTTTGCTGAGATGAAAATGACCACATTTAGGATTAGTGTTAGGAGACCACATGTAGCCTTTTGACCTTTGCTATCATTAAAAATATTTTAATTTAAAATTATCATATTTCATAACATATTTTAGTGTAGGAATTTTCTTTTGACTTTAAAGACCTTGGAAAACATTTGACAGAACTTTCGGAAAGCATTATACAAAAGAAAGACATAGAAACTTTCACTTTACCCATGATTTTTACTCTTAAAATACACATTAACAGTAATCCCATTATTTCTTCCAGTGCTGAACATTTTAAAATGTACGATTAAAATCATCAATAAAAATAAAAAGCTTTATCATTCTTTGTTAATATTTTGCAGGAAAATCTGAAATCGTAAACACTTTTTTTAAAACTTCAATCTCCCACAAGTTAAATATTCTCTTGCTATCTTAGGTGCTTTCCTTGCTTCACTAGTTTAGCTTTGTTTTAAGCAAAGTTTTCATATGAACAATTTCTAATAGACTTACAGATATAGAGTGCTTGTTAAAAATTCATGCCGGCCAGAATACAAGAAGGTCAGAAAATGCCTTTGAATTTATGCCATGGTCTTCTCGATAATTCACTCAGGTTTTAAAAGGGAAATTCCTCATTGAGTAAAGGACCTAATGCTTATTAATTTATATGCTTAAACTAGGGACACCACTAATTCATTTATTAAATATCAAAGACCATATGTTTTCACCCCTTGTCCTTGCTTGTTGATTAATTGCCTTAAGCCAATACTGATGAAAGCAGGGGTAAAATACAGTAACCTAGGTAGGTTTCTGATCTCATTTTTTTAACCTAATGAAAGATAGCACTTCTTTACATTTCTATACAAAAGTCCAGATGCTATGGTTTAAAATGAGTTTTCTTGTGTAAGTGTGTCTTTTTCAATACCTAGAAATGTGATGCAATCATTTTGATGCAATGGAGATGATATGAAAAGGTGAAGGAAATGAATGTTACGGAAGCAGTCATCGACTATGGAATGTCAGTTCCCCAGATTTAACACATTCTCATGGATACAGTTAATGCATAAGAACATGTTGCTCAAATTATGCTAACTGGAGCTAAAAATGTTCAGGAGACAAGACAAGGAGGCAGAGGGGTAAGAGTTGTTTGGTCAAATCAGATAGAGAAATGTTGGGTAAAACATAGATTACATAGATGATAGGTTGATAGAGAGAAATAAAATAGATAGAATGGTAGAGATAGAGATGTATCGTTTCTCTCTCTCTCTGTCACACACACACACACACACACACACACACAGTTCTTTTCTGGAAGCTTGACAGGTTGTGCATTTGCTTTTTTTGTTTGTTCATTTTGTTTATGTTTGTCAGTTAGGTTACTTTCATTGCAAGCCAAGAGAAAGGCATTGCCTAAATTAAGCAGAGCTGGAATATAATTAAAGTATATCTTATAGTCACAGAATTGACAAGGACAGAGAATAGGTTTGGAAAATACAGAAATGAGGACTGGGGTAGTAAGAATTTGTCAAAAATCCTGTCAGGAAACCACCAAAATGCATGAGCTCCAATAGTCTTTTGGTTAACTGTTTCAGCCCTTGAGGTATTCAGGTTAAGTTTCAAACTCAAGGAGATAGGCCTCAATTGGATAGGTTGGGTTACCTATTCACCCCTTTCATAAATAAAGGGCCCTTTTATTTACAATTCCATCAAGACTGCACCTAACAGAGGAGAAGTCGCTGCAGAAAATAAATCAAGGTGCTATTTTCCAAAGGAAGGGAATTCTGGATAACCTTAAATATAAAAAAGTTCACTACAACATGGGATACCCAAGAAAAATTTTGTAGGTGTTGTTTCTCAAGTTTATTTGACATCAAGACCTTATTTTTATTTGCTTTTTTATATTTTTTCAGGGCATCCATATGACAAGAAATGTTTTAGGATATTGCCTGAGGGTAGGGCTGTCTTAGAAGCACAGTTCCTGTGATCACACTGCATTGTTAGAGGAGGACACATTTACCTAAAATGAGTCATTGTTGTTTTTACAAAAGGTGTGCTCTAGGTCTAAGTCTTTTGGATACCTGTTTTTGTGTATAGCATAAGAATGTACGTGTGTAAGTAGGTAGGAGAATGAAACTGTCTTTGTCAACTTAGGCTGCTATAACAAAATACCACAGACTGGACAGATTCAGAGCCATGCTATTTCTCACAGTTCTGGAGGCTGGAAAGTCAAAGGTCAAAATGTGAGCAGATTCGCTGTCTCCCGAGGTATGGTCTCTTGCCTTATAGACAGCTGCCTCCTTCTCGCTATATCCTCAGTTTGCTTCTCCTCAGTGTATGATCAGGCAGAACACTTCATGTCTCCTCCTCTTTTTATAAGAGCACTGATCCCACCTTGACTGCACCACTTTTGTGACCTCATCTAAATTTATTTTACCTCTCAAAGGCCCCCCTTCAAATATCATCACACTGGTGATTAGGGTTTTAAGATATGGATTTGAGAGGAATGCACATTCAATCCGTGACAGAAATGGTCTATAATTTTTTGTAAGAAAGCCAAGGGAGATTCCATTTTATAGGCTCTTTTACCAAATATGTATCTTCTAAAACTTTTAAAATAGAGTCAAAAGAAGACATGATAGTATAACGACAATGCCAGCAGCAGTAACTAAGGTTTATTGAGCACTTTCCATGTGCTAGGCCTATCTTAAGCACTTTACATTCATTATTCTATTTAATTATCACAATGATCCAGTACAGAATATACTATTAGTAATATTCTAATTTTACAGATGAGAAAATATGAACAAAAAGTAACATGCCCAATCACTTGGCTAATAAGGGAGAGAACCACAGAAAGACTTTATATTTGTGAATATATAAAAGGCATCTTCTTTCAGCATTTATTTTTTCTCATTCCTTTATTTAAATAATATATAGTGAAAATCTGAGAGGTAGTGATAGCTTTAAACACTGAAATGTCACTATTCTATTTAGGGTGTTTGCATAACTATAGAGTTTCACTGACAAAAATCTTTGGCTACATGAGTGTTTATTAAAGTAACAGAAAAAATACCTCGTCTAACTGTGCATAAAAATTGTTATGGCTTTTGGCATATATTTCTGTTCACCTGATTTATTAGCCTTTAAAAATATGCAAAACTAAATATGTGCAACTGACACCTCTGTAAAGATTATGGTTAATTCATTTTATAATCACATCTCAGGCATTTTATGAGAGCTGGATGACTTAAAATCTGATATGGGATATAGATCTTTCACTCATTCAGTTTGATTATGGTCAGGAGGTCCTGAGCCATGGAAAGAACATCTATTTCCTGCTTAGTTTACTAAGGCAATATTTATACATAGTTACCCACAAGTCGAAGAGGGTGTTTTTTTGTTTTGTTTTGTTTTGTTTTTGTTTTTTTGGTAGGGAAATGCCAAAGCTTATTTCTCTTTCACAGCATGTTTACAGACCTCAAAAATAAATGGAAGTCATTAAGGAGTTCTTTTCAACAATCTTATATTTCATTCATTCAAAGAAAGAAGAACTTGCTTAAGGCTATCATTTCTAAAGCTAGTTTTGTGACAGACTAATATATTCTAATAGAACTTAAAGCACTCTTTCAGCTGTCAAATATAACCCGTTATGAGATGGTGTAAGATGTACTTTTTACCCTTTATATATACATACATGACACTCAGTTCAAGTTCAGTAGTTAAGATTGAATTGGTTATGATTTGAAAATTGACAATGTATATTAAGTTCTTGCAAGGCAGAAAACACACATTCTCCATGGTCTGTGACCATATGAAATAGAATGTAGAAGTGGAATGATGATAAAAATATATAAATTGGCATATATGACTTTTCTTCAAGAAAAACCAGCCATTCATATTGGAGAAGGTTTAGAAGGCCCTTCTTATAATTTCATTTCTGATATTAAGTACCTTCATAATCTTAAATTGCTTGCTCTTCTGAACTGTGTTAAATAAATTCCAGAACTGTAAGGAAGCTAATAGGAAACATTGTCCACTGCTCACTGCATTGCCAGCACTCAAATCCTCACTATTTCTCAAAAGAAGTCCTTTTTCCTTTGGTTAAAAATTTCTAGTTGTAAGAGAACCCTTATCTTAAGGTCAAGCCATTCATTGCATGTGAACAATGTGAAGCTTGATTTGAAGGTAGATCTCTGCCCAACAAAATATTTTCGAGCTGTGTTCACTACACCCACACAAAAATCTATCAAAAACTCTCTGGCATGAGAGCCTTTTGAATATTTAAAGACAATTATCATGGACAACAGTCATGGATTCTTCACACACATTTATTTTCCATGTTAAAAGTTTCTGGCTTATTGATTTTTTTTCTTTTTTTAATATCACCACACTTCAAAATCCTTTTCTGGCCTTGTTTAACAGTATTAAAATCAAATTGTCATATGCAATTCCAAGTGCAGTATGATTTAAACAGAGTGAGAATAATACATATTTTGATAAGGTGACCAGTAGACTTTTAATGCAGCTAAAATTACATTGGGGATTTTTTTGTTTGTTTGTTTAAAAAAAAATGTTTTTTAGTAGCCACAATACTCCAATGGTTTACATTGTACATGCAAACTGTTAAATTCCTACATATTTTAACACATGAATGGCTAAAACACAAGACCACTATCTTGTACTTTCATAGTCAAATCTTTAACTCAAAATCCAAGAGTGATCTCTTTTTCCTCTATTAAACATTATCACTACCATTCTAGTAATAATACTATTTTAAAAGTAGACTATTGGCATGCCAAATATTATATGTGGTTCCTTTTATGTGGTTCCTAATATCATGACACTGTAATTTTTAAACTGCCAAAATGGAGAATTAGACTGTATAGAAAACATCACACACACACGCATATACACACACACATGCACACACACACACACACACAGCTTTAGATATACTTTGACCAATAGTTTAACAAGATAGAAATCAGGGACACCTGGGTAGCTCAGTCAGTTAGGCTTCTGCCTTCAGCTCCAGTCATGATCCCGGGTCCTGGGATTGGATCCTGCATTGGTCTCCTTGCTGGGTGGGGAGCCTGCTTGTCCCTCTGCCATTCCTCCTGCTTGTACTCTCTCACTTACTCTCTCTTTCTGACAAATAAATAAATAAAATCTTTTATAAAGAAGATAAAATTCAAACTATTCTTACCATGTAGCACTCATTTAAAAAAATCTCCTGAAATATAATGAAGATTTATTAAATGTCTAGCTGAAATCAGCATCCAGCATGTCTGTGATCTTGCCTAAATTACTAGTTGGCAAATTTTATTAAAAAATTAAGTTGTATCTTAGTATTAGGTAATTCATTTTCCAAATTCCCTAAAAATTTGCTAATATTCTCTATTAAGTGTGTTGTTCTGGAACAGACTTCTCAATCCTGGGTGTATATTAGAATCACCAGGGAGTTTGGAGAATATACTGATGCCTAGGCGCACCCAGATTAATCAAGTCTGAATCTTTGCTAGAGGGCCCTGAGTACTCATATAGTTTAAACATTCCTCAGGTGATTATGGTAGTTTATTAGGGCATGCTTGCCCAAAGCAAAGCACAATATCTCTGGTTGACTTTAGCCAAACTTCAAATTATTTCATGTCATTCACTAATTTAAATGATTATTAATGAAATAAATTATATTAATTAAAAGATATTGAATCATTCTCTTTTTTTTTTTTTAAGATTTTTATTTATTTGAGGGGCACCTGGGTGGCTCAGAGGGTTAAGCCTCTGCCTTCAGTTTAGGTCATGATCTCAGGGTCCTAGGATCGAGCCCCACATCTGGCTCTCTGCTCAGCCTCTCTGCCTGCTTTGTTGCCTACTTGTGATCTCTCTCTCACTCTCTGTCAAATAAATAAATAAATTCTTTAAAAAAATATTTTATTTATTTGAGAGAGAGAGAGACAGAGAGAGTAAGAGAATGAGCAGGGGGAGAGGCAAAAGGAGAGGGAGAAGCAGGCTCCCTACTGAGCAAGGAGCCATACTACTACTGGGGCTGGATCCCAGAACCTGGGATCATGACCTGAGCCAATGGCAGATGCTTCACCAACTGAGCCACTCAGGCACCATTCCCTTTTCTGTTATGAAATTATATTCCATCAGGAAGGATGTCTCCCCTTGGTATTAGTGTTTACTTAACACTTTTTAGTAACACTTGCTGATATTCTTATTTAAAAAAAAAAAAAAAAGATCTCGGACAGAGTTTTGGCAGGCAGAAGCATCTAGAAAGAGTTTTAAAATGTGGTTTTAAACTTTATCATAATATTTCTAACAGTAGTGACACTTGGTTTCTCTCTGCAGAAGTAATCAAAATACCCTTCATAAAACAAATGTGACTAAACTAACATGAGTTCGCTCCTTGGAGAATTGCAGGTACAGACTCTAACCAGGTAGAGTTGTCACACAATGGAAATTTTATCAGCCGCAAATACGTAGATCACAGGGAATAACTTCCAAAGCCATGACTCGCCAAGCAAAGGCAAATGCATTTCTTTTGTTTAGGGTTAGGACGAATATTCAGAAAGGGGAGATTTGGCATCAATGTAGAGGTGGGCATAAGGTCATGCATACATCTTAAGGAAACATGAATATGCATACATTGTATATTTGTACATAAAATATATACATGTATACAGATACATATGTTTATTATATATACTGCCTAAAATCTCTTAGGCAGGGATTTTAACATAATGAAGTGAAGGTAACTTTCTGTTAGGTCCATCTGGTCCAATGTGTCACTCAAAGTCATTGTTTCCTTGTAAACTGAGAATTTGAATCCCACCGTGTTATTCTGTATCTTCAACTCATGACTACCAGAGTTCTTCTATCTCAGTATTATAAAAGGCTGTAGCTAAAACAGAACTAGATACTAGTCCTATTGAATCCAAATCCAGCATTTTTAAGGTCTAAACATAACTTTATACTTTCAACAGGGAGTTTCACATATAGCCATGATAAACTGTTTGATGTTTCCCCTTTTTCTCATTTGTAGTAATTTGTAATAAAAAAAACCTAATCTCACATATTCATGGAACTATGTTATTATATAGAGCAGGCTTTTCAACTTGAATTCTATTGAGATTCTGTACTGAATAATTATTTGTTGGAGCAAGGGACCAGGGGGGAATTCTGTGTAATGTGGGATATTTGGCATCATTCCTGACCTCTGCCCACTAGATGCCAATAGCATCACAAAGTTGGGAAAATCAAAAATATCTTCAGACATTGTTGAGTGTCATTTGAGAGTAGAATTGCCCCTGGATTAGAATCACTGTTTTACAAAACTCAGGTCACAGAATCATACCTTTTTCCTTTCCCAAAATTTTTTCCTATGTTCCCAAATCTCTGGTGATTGTGTCAACCACATTCTATTCTTTGGCAAACGTCTTTAGAAGGTGTGATACTCTTTTGAAAAAAGTTATTTTCATTTACGATATCATTTTCTCTATTTTTTCTCCATATAGGATTTTACATCTGCATAAAAACATCCTCCAGTTTCTTCCTAAAATATGTTAAAAAGAAAATTATTATCAAAGCAAAACAATTAAGAATCGATCACATATTGAGTTTTCTTAAAATGGAATTCCTTTTAAACCCTATTACTAAGACCTTTGCCACTTCACTTATTTTGTAACCTTTTTTTTCTAAGTGATTTTCCCTTTAGGTGAATTTACAAATAATTATTCATAATCTTGACATAAAATTCTATTCTTTTCTTGGCATTAGGATTGTTACTCCTGGGGATGGTATAGCTTTCATTATAACAATTTAGATCTGCATCCTATGTCATATTTGCCTTTTTTTAAAAGATTTATTTATTTATCTATTTATTTTGACAGAGAGAGAGAGAGAGAGCACAAGCAGGCAGAGAGGCAGGCAGAGAGAGAAGCAGGCTCCCCACTGAGCCCCACAGGGGCCCGATCCCAGGTCCCTGAGATCATGACCTGAGCTGAAGGCAGCGGCTTTAACCCACTGAGCCACCCAGGCGCCCCATATTTGCCTTTTTTACATTAAGATCTTATATATATCTTATTATACTTAAACTCAGTATTGTTACTTAGAAATATAAAGATGTTAACTTAAATTCTAAATGCATTTACTGATTTTTCTTTAGAAATAGTAGGTATCTACACCACTCTTTTTCCTCTCCATATTTTACTTGATATACATCATTTTATTTATTATTGACCTTTCCTCATGGCAATTGCTTTCCCTCTTGAGATTGAAGAATCTTGATTATGTCAATGAATGTCCGGAAAAATATGTCCTCTGAAGACCCATGAAATACACTTCGTAATTGCAGGAACTAGGGATTTTGTTAGCATAATTATGTTTTAAAGAACCAAATCCTGTTCTTTGATGTCATTTATGCAACCAGCTGTTCATTTCTCATATCTTCATTTCTATTCCAAAGGTATGACCTTCAAATGGGGAAAAAAGATGAACCACCACCTGGACTCCATGCCCTTCAGTTCCCTACATAATACTTGAAAACCAGTTATGACAGACTCTAGGGTTTTTTTAAGCTCCAGTATAACTCTCCTGTGTTTCAGCCCAATTGGGTAAAAGGTCAGTGGCTTTTTTGTTCCTAGTCCTGGGGAAAATTTCTCTCACATTTTAGTCACATCTTCTGAGAAAATAGCTCAGTTGCCTGTCAACCAATTAGCCTTGAATCTGTTTGCTTCTGGAAAAGAAATGAGCAATCTTCATATTTGATCTCCTCTCACAAGTATTCTTCAAGCCTTGCCAAATTTCTAAAGTTTTGAATATTTGTGTGAAATATGAAATATTATGTATTCAGAAAAGCCATATTTATATTTGCTCTTGGTAGAAATATCTTTAGATGGTATAGAATTTCAGTAATTAAGAGAGAAAGCCTCTGTCAATATCTTGACATTCTTTGGTTTCCTTCCACTTTTTGAGTAGGTTTAACATACCCAGTAAGTCCTTTGAAATGATTTCTTACTGCTCTTTACTTCCATATACACAACAACAGCTTCTCCAAGAATTATTTCATTCATTCATTAATCCTGCATGTATTTATAGAGTGGCTGCTTTGTTTCCATGACTGTTATAAGCTCTGAGGATTTGGCTGAGAACAACATAACAAGAACCTTGTTCTCATGGTGTTTACATGTAAGAGGAGGCAGACAGAGTGTAAAATATAAGTCAATACATACCAATTTCTCTTAATGATGAATGAAACAGGGTAATGTTTGGTATAGAAGTGTCAGGGTCCATGGATGCTTGGGAATGCTGCTTTGAAGATAACTTGGCCAGTTCCATCTTCCTGCTGACTTCTGCAAATGTACTAGCATGCTGACCAATAATATACCTTTCTTAATTCTGGAATGGTCACTCTTCCTTAAATATCAGTAAAAACCTCAAATTGGAGCTGAATTTGTTATATGTTTATTTGTTTACAATTCCTGAGAGCTGTACCAATGTTGGAATAGATATAAAATTCATGCATATTTAGAAATAAAGTAAATGTCCCAAACATTAAGAAAATAAACTTAGGTATTAGATAAAATACAGTTTGATTTCCCTAGTGGCAACATACTAGTTATGAGTTTGAACAAATGTCCTTACTTCTTGGAGGCTTAGTTTTCTCTCCTATAAATTAGAGCAATACACTGAGCAACCAATGTCCCAGAGTTAGAGTGAGAATAAAATGTTATATCTAACCTAAAGCTCATAACTGAGGACCTAGCATATGGCAGACAAAAATATGGGTTATCTCATATTTATATATTTTTGTTATGATACTATCTTCATCTAGAAAAGTTCTAAGACAGAATTATTTACTTGTAGTAACAATAGCACTTTGATTTTCTAGCACAGTCCCAGATTCATAAATTGCATTCCCTTTGAGAACTAGTAAGCCTAGGGGCACTTGGGTGGTTCAGTGGGATAAGCGTCTGCCTTCAGCTCAGGTCATGGTCTTCAGCTCAGGGTCCTGGGATAGCGCTCTCCATCAGGCTCTCTGCTCAGCGGGGAGCCTGCTTCCCTCTCTCTCTCTCTGCCTGCCTTTCTGCTTACTTGTGATCTCTCTCTCTCTGTCAAATAAATAAATAAAATCTTAAAAAAAAAATAAAAAGAACTAGTAAGCCTGGTTTAGTTTCCTTTGGTTTTGTTTGAAAAATATTAATAAATTATAGATACCCCAAATACATTGTGTTCTGTGTGTTGATAAACAGGCCTTACTTTTCCTGTTTTCTTGGCTGGCAATACTATCTTCTGTACAGATGATTTAGAGGCCAGATGCAGAGCAATTTGAGATGTAGATGCCCCCTACTGTGAACCAATTATTGCCCTAGAGGCTCTTATCCTGCCTGGTTATAATTTTATTACAAAGCAAACAAAGTTTTTACTGTGGAATATTTATCAACCTGTAGCAACAGAATCATTAGGATGCAAATTTACATGACCATATTGGTAGACATATTGTAATGGTCTGCATCATAGCATTCATGGCAACAAATAAAGTCTAAAATTTTCTCCAACCACATTTATTATTGATAGAAGTTTATTTGCCAGACCCCTTTCTTTGTTCTTATTGCTCAAAATGCAGAAAAAAGTTTCTGGAAACTCTTTCAAGACATGAGCCTAAATAACTCAAAGTATTTAAAATCCTGAATAAAGAGCCTGGAAATAACATGCTAAGAGAAAGAGAGAGAGAGAGAAGTATATAGACTCCTACACAAAAGAGAAATTGGTATTGAAAGGAGAAGGTGAGCACTTTTGTGCTCAGCTTACCATCCAATTCTTGATTTTGCTTCAGGTCTTGATCTCAGGATCCTGGAATCAAGCCCTGTGTGTGACTTCATGCTCAGAGAGAAGTCTCCTTATCCCTCTGCCCCTCCATTTAAGTTAGAAATAATATATGCTATAATTTCATATTTCTAAGCTTCCCAATTTATCTAAATGGTGAGGCTTTTTTTTTTTTTAATGAGCAATATACTCAAAACTCCTAGAATAAAAAATTTATACTTCTGGATGAAAAATATTAGCATAACTGTGAGATGAAAAACCATTAGCAAAGTCAAGTTTTCCTAAAATCAGCAAGATAGCACAAGAAGGATACTTAAACATGAGTTAAAAACTTGCTTCTCTGGTGATCATTCATCATGAAGAAAAGGAAAAGGGGTGGGATCAGTAAGGAAATAATGAAGAAAATATGTCTAACCATTTTTATTTGTCAGCTACAACATTTCCTGCTGATCAAGCCAGCTGCTGTGAATGGTTAATGAGAAAAAAATGAAGACTAAAGTGCAAGAAAAAAATTAAGAGATTTATCTCCTTTTTTATTAGAATGTACCATGGGAATGTAATAATAGGGGGGAAAATGACACCATCTTTTTTAGCTTCAAATGGTTTGCTACTTCAAAAAGAAATACCTTAGGTCTGGTATATAAGAAGTTTAGAAGTCAACATCCTATCCTAACAACAAATAAACATTGAACAAGTTGAAAATTCAACAACAACAACAGAAAAAAAAAAAGAAAAGGAAGAAAGAAAAGAAGAAAGAAAGAAAGAAAGAAAGAAAGAAAGAAAGAAAGAAAGAAAAGAACAATTTTAAAAAGAAAAAAGTCAACAACCATTTTTAGATGTGTAAAAGCAGTTAGGTCAAAGGGCAAGCTACTGCCCCATATTGGAGGCAGATAGGTGAATACAAAGAAGTGCAACTTACTGGAAAAGAAATTCATGACCTGAAACCTCTGAGGGAAGCATTGTAGGGGTAGGGAAACCTGAACTGTAACTGTTGAATTGCTGGAGGCTCAGTGTGGACAACTCTAAGAGTTAAGAACTTCAGGGACAAGCAGTTATGGGGTACCCTTACACTTTTATGAATTTTACCTCCTGGAGTTCTACCAGGTTCTCACAGTGAATATCAGATAAAAATTCTCTCATGGGTCTGCACTGGAGATACACCCGAACGATTTCTTTCTTTCTTTCTCTTTCTTTCTTTCTTTCTTTCATTCATTCTTTCTTCTTTCCTTATCTTTCTATCTTTCTTTCTTTTTTAAGAAAGTCTTTCCTTAAGAGAAAGTATTTAACCAGAGCCTAAATGCTGGCATTTTATCACAGCCTCACCAACCTGGGGAAATGGAGATATTCAATCCTAGCTAGCTCTAGCCTTTCACCTGGAGGAAGGGGAATACCCAATTCCATCCATTCTAGCCATCCTACCCCACCTAAGAAGGAACTGAAATGTATATGCAAAGTTCACAGTCTAGAAGCACAGGCTTACTAAAAGGTATGGGGACCTAATCATAGGACATATTTTTTTAAACCCAGTAAATCATGCCTGGCTCTCAAGAAAAAAAACTCACAGAAAAAGGCAAAACACAGATTGGAAAGACAGATTAAGCACTAGAACTGGACTCAGTTATGACAGGGATGCTGGAATTTAAGACCAGGAATTTAAAAAGACAATGATTCATATGCTAAGGGTTCTAATGGGTTAAAGTAGACACCATGGGAAAAACAAACAAACAAATAAACAAACAAACAAAATCAGATGGACAATGTAAGCAGGGAGATGGAAATTTTAAGAAAGAACCAAAAATAAATGCTAGAAATAAAAAACACAATAACAGGAATGAAGAATGCTTTTATGTGCTTATTAGACGGAGATGGTTGAAAAAAGAAACTCTGAGTTTGGGATATCTTGTAGAAACCTCTAAAATTGGTATGCAACTGGAAAAAATATTTAAAAACAATAACAACAGAAGAGAATATCTAAGAATGGGACAACTGCAAAAGATGTAGCTTACACGTAATGGGAATGCCAGAAAGAGAAGAAGGAAAGGAAAAGAAAAAATATTTGAAGTATTAATGATTGAGAATTTTCCCAAATTAATGACACCAGTCCACAGACTAGGATGGCCAGGGAACATGAAGCAGGATTAATGCCCCCCCAAAAAAAGAAAGAAAAGAAAGAAAAAATTGTAGCTACATATATCATTTTCAAATAACAGAAAAATCAAAGATAAAGTAATAATTCTAAAAGAAGTAAGATGGGGGAAAGGTACCTTACCTATAGAGGAAAAAGATAAGAATTATATCTTATAATCAACTTCCCCTCATAAACCGTGTAAGAAAGAAGAGAGCAAAGTAAAAATTTTGAAGTGTTAAGAGGAAAACAAAACAAAACAAAACTACCAGCCTAGAATTCTACACTTTACAAATTTGTCCTTCAAAAGTGAAGAAGAAATATAGACTTCCTTGGACAAAAAAAATTTGAGAGATTTTGCCTACTGGCCACCATTTCTTATCAGAAATGCTAAATAAAAATTCCCTGGAGGGAAGGAAAATTATAAAAGTCAGAAACTTGGATCTACATCAAGAAAAGAAGAGCATTGGAGAAGGGATAAATAAAGGCAAAATTAAATTTTTATTTGTTCAAAAATAATATCAACAATGTATACAATTATTTATGTGTATGTAAACATATTATATAGGTGTATGTATACTCATGTATACTTATATATAAGTGAAATGAAAGACTGCAGTGATACAAGGGACAAGATGAAGGATTTAGGACTATTTTGTTTTTAAAGATACTCACTGTACCTGTGAAATGTTATAGTGTTATTTGAAAATGGATGTGGACACTTGTAAATGTATATTACAAGCCCTAGGACAACTACTAAAAAAAATGAAAGAAGAAGTATACTAGTATACCAAGAAAGGACAGAAAGTTAAATCATGTGGGAACCTCCATATCTTTATAAAACATACCTACAAAAAATCTACACCTAACTACATACATACTTGAAGCTTTTCTACTAAGGTCAGGAAGAAGGCAAGGATGTTCCTTCTCATCACTTGTTTTCCACATCATACCAGAAGTCCTAGCTAACACACCAATACAATAAAAGGAAATACAAAGTATATCATTTGGGGAGAAAAAAATTCAACACTGTTTGTAGATAACATGATGGTCTATGTAAAAAATCTGAAAGAATTGAATAAAACACCTGGAACTAAGAAGCAATTATAGCAAGGTTGTAGAATATACAATTAATATAAAATGTCAATTGCTTTCCTATATACCCACAATGAAGAAATGGAATGTGAAATTAAAGATATCATTTACATTAGCATGCTCCAAAAAGAAATACTTTGGCATAAATCTATGAAAACAGAAGATCTATAAGAGGCAAACTACAAAACTCTGATGAAAGCAATCAAAAAAGTACTACCTAAATGGAGAGATATTTCATGTTAATGGATTGAAAGACTAAATATTGTCGAGATGTCAGTTCTTTCCAACTTGATCTCTAGATTCAGGGCAATCCCAAGAAAAATCCCAGAAAGTTACTTAGTAGATATTAGCATACTGATTCTAATATTTATATAAAGAGGCAAAATACCCAGAATAGCTAGCACAATATCGAAGAACAAGAACAAAGTAGGAGGACTGACACCATCTGATTTCAAGGCATACTATAAAGCAACAGTAATTGAAACAATGTGGTATTGGTAAAAGAATATACAAAGAGATTAATAGAACAGATTAGTAATGGAGTCCCATAAATACAATTGACTGGTTCTTGAAAAAGGAGCAAAGGAAATATAATGGAGCAAAAGATAGTCTTTTCAACAAATGGTGCTGGAAAAACTGGACATCTACATGCAAAAAAGTTTTAAAAAATGGGTCAAATATCTGAACAGTCACCTCATCAAAGAAGATATACAGGTGGCATAATAAGATGCTCCACATGACATTGTGGTACTGAAAACTAAAACAACAATGAGATATTACTACACACCTGTTAGAATGGCCAAAATCTGAAACACCTACAATATCAAATGTTGGCAAGGATGTGGAGAAACAGAAACTTTTATTCATTTTTTGTGGGAATAGAAGATGGTGTAGCAATTTTGGAAGACAGTCTGGATGTTTCTTACAAAATTAAACACTAGTCATACACTTACCATACTATCCAGCAATTACACTCCTTGGTATTTACCAAAAAGAGCTAAAACTTAACATCTACACAAAAAGCTATACATGGATGTTTATAGCTGCTTTATTTATAATTGCCAAAACTTTGAAGCAGCCAAGATGCCCTTCAGCAGGTGAAAGGATTAATAAACTGTGGTATATCCCAACAATAAAATGTTATTCAGTGCTAAAAATAAATGAGCTGACAAGCCACTAGAAGACATGGAGGAAACTTAAATGCATATTGCTAAGTGAAAGAAGCCATGTTGAAAGGACCACATGCTGTATGATTCCAACTATATGACATTCTGAAAATGGCAAAAATATTGGAAAACACTTAAAACATAATTGGTTGCCACTGGTCAGGGGAAGAAAGGAATGGACAGGTAAAGTACAGAGGCTTTCTTTTTATGACAGTGAAATTACTGTGAAATAATGGTGACACGTGTCATTATAAATTTGTTAAAACTCATACAATGTACAACACCAAGAGTAAACTCTAATGTAAACAATGGTCCCTGGGTGATAATAATATGCCAATGTAGGTTCATCAATTGTAACAGATATACCACTCTGGTTGGGAATGTTGATAATAGGAGAAGATATGTATGTATTGGGGTAAGAAGTATATAAGAAATGTCTGTGTTCTTAGCTCAATACTGCTACTATTCTAAAACTGCTCTAAAAATAAAATCTATTAAAAATTATAGGGAGAAAAAGTACACCAGTACTCATCTAAATCTTGGTAGATAGTAATACACATGCTCTGGGCTGAGTATATCCATAAGGACAGCCATAAACACTTTGGGAAAGCCAAGCCATTTGGTAAGATTACTTACACAATTTTGATCTATTTTTATTCTTGTTGTTTGTTTATAGAATAAAGTCTGTAATAATGGATGACTAGCCTTTAAGAAAATCAGACATAGCACTTTTTTTTTTTTTTCTGGTTCAATTTGGTCCAAACTCACAATTTCTTTTCTTTTCTTTTTTCTTTCTTTTTCCCCCCCTAAGCTCTAAGAATCCCACTTAAATGGAAAGTTGAGAATGTCTGAAGAGAAGTTCTCTATTCAGGACTTCTAATAAAAAAGTACTGTAGATCATTTCAATGTCAATGTTACAGCATGCCAGGAAAACTGCTGTTCACCGGGTTGTAAAGAAGTCCTGAAACTGATTTTACATTTTAATATGTACTGTCAAGAATTGTGACTGATCAGAGATTTTAGCCTACTTTCAAATTCACAATTTAATGAATACTGGCAGAAGACATGAGACCCCTGGGTCAGAGACAAAGGATGGCATTAGTCACAGCATAGCAGTAACCAGAGTATCATTATAAGGTTCCTGGCATTCCAATTCACACTGGGCAATATGATAAGAGCCAAGTGATGCCAGCATATCAAGCAGAATGGATATGTTAGAACTTGCAAAGGCCTTTGGATAAACTGCAGTGATTTTAGAAAGAGGAATTGCATATAAATTTGAGAAACAATTTTTAAAGCTTGGACCCAGACAAGCAGTGTTAGCATTCCCTGGGAACTTGTTAAAAATGCAAATTATCTAGCCTCACCTTAGACTTTGAGAATCGGACACTCTCAGGTTGGACCCCAGTAATGTATATTTTAAGAACGTTAAAGCTTGAAGCTCCAAATGATTCTGTACTGAAGACTGAGAATCATTACATTAAAGGAAACAAAAGACCAATTCACAAAATTATGAAACATGGCACTGTTAATGTTTTATGAGATATTGTCACTTGCTAGAATAATTACCACAGATATAGCTTGAATATGAGTGTTTCATTCATTCATTCATTCATTTATTCATTCATAAACTTTTAAACTCAACATCAATTAATTGAGCATTCATTGTGTGCAAGGTATTATATGTGCTTTGGAGATAGCAGTAAGCAAAACCACTCACAAAGTGCTATAAAATACCACAATGTTCAAATTCAAACTTTTTCATGAAGTGTCAAAGAATTTTAATTTATATATTCAAAGAATTTTAACTTATATACAATTAAAAAAATTTGAACAGTTTATATCCACCTTTAGCCATACAATAAACCCACCTGGGAAGCTTGAGCAAGTTTAATTCTGAAGCCAATTATATCAGAAATTCTTGGAACAGTGACTCTGTTCCCCCAAGTGATTCTAATGCAAGCTAAAATGAAGAAACACTTCTATTATTTTATCTAAGTGGCATGAAAGACCTTAATTACTGAATATGATTATTGATATCCTCTGTAGTACAGCATTAACAAGTGTTCAGCCCAAGTTACAATATTGTCATGTCGCTAAACATCAGTACCTATAAATAACCTCAGATTTTTTTCAGTTAAAGTCCAAATGTTTTAAATGAAGATAGTCACCTTGGGGATTCAAAGAACTATTTCTTGTTTCTTACATCAAACACAAGAAGTCATTGAATTTATAGTAAGTTCAAATATCTCTTTTTAGAATCCTTAAATGTAAAATCAAGATGCATCATTTCTAGAGGAAAGTAGATAAGAACTCTGTTGAAACTTTTCCAAAAATTTTATTTTATTTTATTATGTTATGTTAGTCACCAAACAATACATCATTAGTTTTTTATGTAGTGTTCCATGATTCATTGTTTACATATAATACCCAGTGCTCCATGCCACAAGTGATACCCATAACCAGGCTCACCCATCCCCTTCCCCCAAAACCCTCAGTTTGTTTCCCAGAGTCCATAGTCTCTCATGGTTCATCTTCCCTTCTGATTTCCCCCCTTTCATTTTTCCCTTCCTTCTCCTTATGTCCTCCATGCTATTCTTTATGTTCCACATATAAGTGAAACCACGTGATAATTGTCTTTCTCTGCTTGACTCATTTCACTCAGCATAACCTTCTTCAGTCCCGTCCATGTCAATGCACATGTCGGGTATTCATCCTTTCTGATGGCTGAGTAATATTCCATTGTATATATGTACCACATCTTCTTTATCCATTCATCCATTGAAGGGCATGTCATCTCCTTCCATAGTTTGGCTATTGCGAACTTGTTCCTATGAACATTGGGGTGCATGTGCCCCATCTTTCCACTACATCTGTATTTTGGGGGTAAATACCCAGTAGTGCAATTGATGGGTTATAGGGTAGCTCTATTTTTAACTTTTTGAGGAACCTCCACACTGTTTCCCAAAGTGGCTGTACCAACTTGCATTCCCACCAACAGAGTGAGAGGGTTCCCTTTTCTCCACATCCTCTCCAACATTTGTTGATTCCTGCATTGTTAATATTTGCCATTCTAACTGGTGTAAGGTGGCAGTTCAATGTGGTTTTGATTTGAATTTCCCTGATGGCTAATGGTGATGAACATTTTTTCATGTGTCTGGTAGCCATTTGTATGTCTTCATTGGAGAAGTGTCTGTTCATGTCTTCTGCTCATTTTTTAACTTTATCTGGTTTTTGGGTGTTGAGTTTAAGAAGTTCTTTATAGATCTTGGATATCAGCCTCTTGTCTGTAGTGTTATTTGCAAATATCTTCTTCCATTCCGGGGGTTACCTCTTTATTTTGTTGACTGTTCCCTTTGCTGTGCAGAAGCTTTTTATCTTGATGAAGTCCCAAAAGTTCATTTGTGCTTTTTGTTCTTTTGACTTTGGAGATGTGTCTTGAAAGAAGTTGCCAAGGCCAATTACCAAGGACCAGTCTTTTTTTTTTTTAATGTATTTTTTTAATTTCATTTCTTTTCAGCGTAACAGAATCCATAGTTTTACAACACACCCAGTGCTCCATGCAATGAGTGCCCTCCACAATACCCACCACCTGGCTCCCCCAACCTCCCACCACCCGCCCCTTCAAAACCCTCAGGTTGTTTTTCAGAGTCCATAGTCTCTCATGGTTCATCTCCCCCACCAATTTCCCTCAAGTCCCTTCTCCTCTCCATCTTCCCATGTCCTCCGTGT
>PISX010015394.1:0-49718 GCA_004024625.1 Mellivora capensis | reverse complement strand
CAGTTTGTTTTGTGAGATTAAGAGTCACTTATGGTTTGTCTCCCTCCCAATCCCATCTTGTTTCTTTTCTTCTTTTTCTGCCCCCCTAGTCCCCCATGTTGCATCTCCACTTCCTCATATCAGGGATATCATATGATAGTTGTCTTTCTCTGATTGACTTATTTCACTAAGCATGATACCCCCTAGTTCCATCCACGTCGTTGCGAATGGCAAGATTTCATTTCTTTTGATGGCTGCATAGTATTCCATCGTGTATATATACCACATCTTCTTTATCCAATTCATCTGTTGATGGACATCTAGGCTCTTTCCATAGTTTGGCGATTGTAGACATTGCTGCTATAAACATTCGGGTGCACGTGCCCCTTCAGATCACTACGTTTGTGTCACAGCACTCATTTTTAAGCAAAATGTGTTCCAAAATTATAGGATGATTTTCCTTAGGTTTATCCAGTAGATGGAGCTGTTGACTAAGGAGGCTGATGTGTGATTAAATTTAGTTTTTAGGGCAACTATCAATTTTTTTTTTTTTAAGATTTTTATTTATTTATTTGACAGAGAGAGAAATCACAAGTAGGCAGAGAGGCAGGCAGAGAGAAGAAGGGAAGCAGGCTCCCCGCCGAGCTGAGAGCCCGATGTGGAGCTCGATCCCAGGACCCTGAGATCATGACCTGAGCCGAAGGCAGAGGCCCAACCCACTGAGCCGCCCAGGCGCCCCGCAACTATCAATTCTTAATTGTTTATATTACTTCAAGGAAATAGCAGAAATTGTCTGTGAATTTTTTTTTTTTTTACTTTGGTGATGCCCTTCATAAAATGCTTAACTATAGTAATTATCAAGAGTTTTGTTTCAGAAAAAGGTGAGTGGGATCAAGTGGTTCTTAGTTATCAGAAGCCCCTGTGGAACTAGTGAAAACCAGGCACTTTCAGATTTCCACCACTGGAGATTCAGATCCATTAGGTTTGGGCTTAGAATATCTCTTTGTTTTGTTTTGTTTTGTTTTGTTTTCAAGTCCCGTAGGAGATTCTCATTCAGTTTTGAAACCCCAAGGAGGAATATGAGCATATCCACGTTCAATGAATAGCAGCTTAGTTTTCTAAGTAATAGGAACTCACTTATAATGTAGACTGAAAGTTGGCAGTGTACCTAATTTTTTGTTGCCCATTTATTTTTTTAATTGATTCTGAAGTGCACACAATTTACATTCTGATAGTCATATAACATGGTGGAGAAGCATATGTTTATATATCTTCCCAGAAACTTCTACATATTTATTTCCTTAACACAATAATCCTGGGAATAAACAGAACAGATAATACTTTATTATCCTCATTTTTTAGAAGAGAAAGTTGAGACTTAAGCTAAATGATTTGTTTTAAATCTTGGGTAGTATATAGTAGAGCCAGACTTTTGGGTTTTAGAATACATTAAAATTTCATGTAGCAATTTTATCTTACTACAGTTGACCCTTGAACAGCATGGGCTTGAACTACACGGGTCCACTTTTGTGCAGATTTTTTTCAATAAATACAATACTATAAATGTATTTTCCTAATGTTTTTCTTAGTAACGTTTATTTTCTAGCTTACTTTGTTGTAAGAACACAGTATATAATATACAAACATGTTCATTAGCTACTTATGTTATCAGTAAGGCTTCTGGTCAACGGAAGTTAAATTTGGGGGGAACCAGAAGTTATACGTAGATTTTCTGAGTGAGGGGTTGGCACCCCTCAATCCTAGGTTGCTAATGAGTCAGCTGTACTTGCTTTTTTCTAATTATTCAAAAGTGTGAATTCAAAAGCATGAACACATGCTTTGTATGGTGGGTAGAACTGTCAGAAATACTCCTGGAGATAGAATAAAGCTATAAATAACATACAAGGTATTTGTTTGGAACAGACTATGCAGAGAGTTACATGAAAAGTTACATGAAAACAGATTCTGAAATTGGAACATCTTCCTTTTATCTGTCCATATCTTTCCCATTCATTAAGGAGCAGTTAAAGTTAGCACTCTCCCTGTTTTCTATAGAAAATCAATTTTAAGAGACATTTTTCTTTTAATCCTAAAGGTTTTTACAAGTATATCATGGTTTGGAACTGGGTCAGATGCAAGCAGTGGGTTGCTTAGCAGGTTGTATTCTCTAAGTGATTTTATTTGTTTGGTTTTTAAGTAGATTATCTAGAATTTAAGCAAGCATCCCTGTAGATGTGATATTCTAAAACTAAGGTCTCTAAAATGAGTCATAAAAGCAAATACACACACACACATATGTTAACAATTAGTAGTTTAAAATCTAACCACCTTAAATAGCATTGTTTCCATGGGAAATAACATATGATTTTCCATTTGGAGGATCTGGAAGATATCTCATGGATAAACCCTCCCTCTCCAGAGTTACCCTAGGGGCTAAGGCAGAGATGAAAGACTGTAAGGGGAGTCCATGGCCGCAGAATTTGGCAGGCGGCATTACATAGAAGCTTCGGGAACTTCTGAGTTACTCCCATTTAGGATTTAAAGCAACTGGACAGGATGAGGAAAATTCAAGTTATTTAGTCCAGTATGCTTTGAAGTACTTTGATTTTGTACTCCATCGATTTAAAAAAAAAATTGAGTCTTTATCCTCAGTACATTGTTTATTTTCTTATAAATTATTTGTATATTCCATTATGTCAGTGTGATTTTTTAAAATAATATACCCACACAAAACAAATTTTAAGAGAATGAATTAAAAAATAAAGGGAAATAGAAGGTCTGTTTGTTTCCTTCCGAAATCTGTGCAGTAGCCTTCAAAGAGTGTTGTCGGAGACCATGTGTGCAACACCGGAGGCTCCTCAGGAGAGGGAGTACCTTCCAGGCAGTGCTCCTCAAGCTGGCTCCACCAGCTTCAGAACTGACAGGGCTGTTTGTTAAAATGCAGGTTACTAGGCCCTGCTTATTACTGAGTTTATTACCAGGAGTAAGACCTGACAATTTCCAGTTTAGTTAAATTCTTCAGAGGAGTTTATATACACATACTTGAGACTGATTCCTCTTTTGGAGGTAAATGCAAAGTACTGATCAATAAGCAAGAACAAAAATTAGAACAAAGGAAAGGGAACTTAGAAGTTGAAAAATACATTGAGCATCATTTGATTTGTAACAACTGTGCTTTGACCAGCACCACCCTCTTTCTCCTCCTTCTCACCCCGCTCTTCTTATCATCGCTTTCCCCTCTATGGAGACAACTTATGCATCCCACCCATTACGTAGACTATTTCTTTTCCAGCTGGAACAGAATGCCATCAGCAGGGCCATGCTAGTATCCTAGCCCCTCAGTAGTCTGATAGAAGCCACAGCCCTGGACAGTTCCTGGCAGAAAAATAAATTATCTGTGGAATAAATGGACTGTGCACATATTCCTTTGGCTTGTTTATCTTTCTGGATTTTGGAACAGTTAGTTACCACTTTCTGGAACAATCTGATGTAGCCTTCCGGAAACTGAGCCTCTCTTAGCATCCCACCCTTCCGTAGCAACCGTGAGTTAGAGGGTCTCCAGCCTCTGTCTGGTGAGATGATCCGTGGACATATCACTGTGCCCCAGCTCGGTTACAGTTAAACCACTCAAACCAAATGTGAAGGAGTGGCTAATCATTGACAGGTACATTTCAACACCATTATGATGCCTGTGGACTGAACCATATACAATTTATATTTCCTTGAATCAGATTTGACTATGTCTCCCATTCTTAACATGTGCCATTTCTTTCTTTCGTCTTTACCTGTTGTTTTTGTGTTTTTTTTCTTGACAGGTCGCTTGTACACATTTAGATGTGGATTTAGTTTGCATAACTGTAACAGAGAAACTACCATTTTACTTCAAAAGACCACCTATTAATGTGGTGAGTGTTGTACTTTACCTTTTATATGTGAATCTGTACAAACCCACATTAACGAAATGGAAAAGGGGCAGAAGGACCTAGTATTCTTTTTTTTTTTAATTTTTTTTTTTAAATTTATTTATTTGTCAGAGAGAGAGGGAGAGAGAGAGAGCGAGCACAGGCAGACAGAGTGGCAGGCAGAGGCGGAGGGAGAAGCAGGCTCCCTGCCGAGCAAGGAGCCTGATGTGGGACTCGATCCCAGGATCCCAGGATCATGACCTGAGCCGAAGGCAGCCGCTTAACCAACTGAGCCACCCAGGCGTCCCATGACCTAGTATTCTTTAGAAGGAAAAACCAAAGGCTAGGTCATAAATAGGCAGTTTAGGAAAGAGGATTTTCATTTTTGAAAGCTGACTAGAGGTAGAAAGGGAACTTAAAACAAAAATTATCCAGTAAATTGTTAAGATGCGTTTAAAAGACCTTAGAAGCCAGAGTTAATGAAGGATATTTCTTAAAAGGATAGCCATAATCACAGACACTTAGAACATAGGGCAGTCTAGAAAGAAGAGGTAGGGGAAAGAAACAGAGAGGGTTCCTGAGGCACCTGCGAGCTCGGGCGGGTGGGTAGAGGAGGGAGCCGGGTGCGGAACGCCCAGCAGACACGGTCCAAGCAGGGTGAAGATCTACCCTGAAGCTCGCTGGTTGACGCAAAAGCCCAGGGTCGCTTTTATAATAACCTTAGAAGGTGGCCATGTGTTCAGGAAAGTTTTGTTCCTGCTTCTGCAATGGAATTCTCCTTACCTTTCTACGTAGTTTCTCTTGTTTCTCTCAACCCTTTATCTTCCATCTGTCACACCTTCTTGCCAGTCTTCATCAGAAAGGTGGTAGAACTTCACCTCCATGGCTGCCGGGTCAGCACGGTGGTCAACTGTTTGCGCGGGCAGCCGGGCCCTGGGGAAGGGTTAGGATGCTGTTTCAGAAGAGCAGCTTCCAAACCTGTCTCCCCTTCTCAAGAATTCCTCTCGAAGGAGACCGAGGGTCTCACAGACAGTCCAGATTCCATACCCTGTCCTGTCAGAATTGGAAAATTAAAAACTTAGGTACTTTTTCAAGATCGATAACTCCCCTCTTCTTCTGTCTCTGTAGAATCACAACTTCCTTGAGCTTTCTTTCACTGTCGCTGCTGCTAAGGAATTGGCTAGAGGCCAAGAGTAGGGGGAGACAGTGAAAGGAGAACATTGATCTATGTGGTGTGCAAAAATTGAATCCGTGTGGAAAAATTTAAGTTGGCTTATGTTCCACCCCTAAAAATATGCTACTAAAGAACTTGAAAAGGACTCAAAATTTTAAAGTCACATATGTAAGGGGAAAACTATAAACCAGCTTTTTTCTGATAAATACACAGAGTGCTACTGAACATAAAATAGTATTTACTAAGCTCAAATCATGTTTCCTGTCTTCTTGCTGTTACTTATAAAAAATAAACCCTAAAAACACTCTTGAATCATCACATTTTCGGGTTGGAGATCTGTGTTGTTTTTAGCAGTTTACCTGTGCAGTGTGGTAAATGCAGGCTAGCAAGGAGAAGCTGTTCAGCCCGTCAGTCCCAGGATGGGGAAAGTTCTGGTTGGTACCCTGTCAGAAGAGATCTCTGAGATGCTCCAGCTACCCACGGTAAAAGGCACAAACAAATACAGTACCCGAGGTGATGGCGGTCTCATTGGCCTCACATATTGTTCCTCTCCAGAGATAGCAAGCAAGCTCTGTCTCTAGAAGTTTGCCAAGGCTTTTTACCAGCCTCCAACTACCAGTCCAGTTTCTGCAGTTAAGTGGTGCTGCCACTCTGTAAATTGCTATTCATCTTACTTTTTTTTTAACCTCTCTCTTTGTCTTAATAAATAAGGCCATTTTCTAGACTTCTTTGCCTGAGTAAACCCACCTACGGTACTGTGCCCTTGGCTGGGAGGAGATAGTAGCATGGGATGCTAAGGCCAAATCCATGGAACAGATGGACAGCAGTGCACAGCACATAACTCCTTGTGTCCTTCAGCAGTGGTAGGCTTCTCAATGGCTGTTTTGGCAAGGGCTTTCAGTTAGTTCCTTATGAATGTGCCCTACTGTTCAACCCAGATTGTAAGCTTATAGAGTGCACCAGCTGTGGGCTGGGTCTTTTTAATTATCCGCAAAATCTTGCCTGCAATGGATGCTCCTTAGAATTTGTCAGTCGAATGAGTATATGTCAAATTTAGCATATCAAGGTGCAGCTTGGGGAACATGGCCAAATCCTGCTTGTCATCAGTCTTTATCTGGCTGTCAGGGTCTGGCAGGAAGTGTGGGCATGGAGGGAAGTGGGGCACTGGGGCAGCATGAGGAGGATGGCAGTGGGGACAGTGGCAGTAGGACCGCCCACCCTCCAGTTCCATCTGTAGGTACAGGAAAACTGCTGTTTGATGGATATTTTTGGCTTAATTCCCATCTATTTCAATTTAAGAATTCTGAAAAGTAAAAATTTGACAAGCAAGAGAGATATGCAGTGTTTAACACAGTGTCTGCTTTTTTAAAAAATCTGGTGTGAACATTTTACATATGTTGTTTAATAAAAACTAGATGATGGAGTGGAAGGAAGGGCTGTGCAGGATTATTTTTAGTCTTCATCTAGTGTAGAAGTAGGCTGTGGTGTGAATTGGTCAGGAAGCACAAAGTCCATATTTATTCACCACCCATTTTTCATTTGAAAGAGTAAGCTGGAAACATATAATAAGAGGTAGCTAGCTTATTGTTCAGGGTAAGTAAGAGTTGTATGATATGTATGTATTATTTGTATCTAATAATATCTATGCCAGATATGGAGCTGTAAGATTTTGCATTAAAATATGGAAATATGTTCACCATGAAAGGATAGAAAATGTGGTAAATGAGAGTAATAATTAATCTTAGGTCCCGGTCCTGCATGCTCCTTTGGACTTGTTAGTAAACTTGTCTTTGGCCATGAAAAGTTGATAGGTTGACTTTATAAGGATCACTGTATTGGGCACAGATCTTAATTTGGAAAGGATATGTATCCCTTTATTTTGTGGTGGTGAAAAGCAGGAACATTAAGATACTTAATTCATTAGTCTTCTTCCCAGAGGCCTTAAGCCATGTGACAGTTATCAGCTCAGAAGGTTGGGATCATACGTTGGAGGGTACAAATTTCCAGTTACAAGAAGAATAACTTCTGAGGCTCTAATGTACTCTCATGACTATAGTTCATAGTACAGTGTTGTGTACTTGAAAGTTGTTGAGAATAGACCTGAAGCATTCTCACCAAAAAAAAGAAAAGTTACATTAACTATGTCAGGTGATATATATGCCAATTGTGTGGATCTTAGTAATCATTCCACAATGTATATGTGTATCAAATCATTGTATTATATACTTTAAATATGTATAGTTATATTTGTCAGTTATTCCTCAGTAAAGTTAGAAGACGATGATGGCTGGGGTCAAGAAGGAGGCCCAGGAGCTCAAGCAGCACACCAGAGCATTCCTTTGTACAACTTAGAGCTTGCATCCCCCTTAGTTATCTTCACCACATGCTTGGGGCACCGTAATATCAGTTATGTAATTCCCTCTAAAATCTCCTACAAACCTCTTCTGGAGTCTAAGTAACCTGTACGGAAATCACAACTTCATCATGTGATAGTTGGATTTCAAAAAGTTGAATTCAGCTCATCTTCTTAGTCAGGTGACTTCTCATTACTTATCTTATGGTTTAGGCACTTTCTCAGCGGCTCCAGCCCAACAGCCATAGGGCGTGTGGATGTGAAGCATCTCCATTATGCAGATAAGATCGAGACTCAGGTAGTTTGTGGCTCACACTTCTCTCACAAGTCGACTTTGGAATTGTACTCGAGCTCTGATTCTAAATCTGCTGTCATTTCCCACTGGGAAATGCTATTTAAAATTACTTTACAGCACAACTCTTTGTTAAGCATAGAATAATCTTATATTTTAGAACATGATCTTTAGGAATTCAGGTTTCGAGAACAATTTTTTTAAGCAGCACATATCTTTACCTTCCCTTTGATTTTTTTTCTTTCCCAGTGTTCTTGCCATTCAGCAATGACTTCAAGTTTATGGAGTTATTTCAGTGCTTATATGTGTTATGTCCCCTGATGTTTTCCTCTCAGCACTCCCTTTTAACTGTAATCTATTTCTGTCTTCATGGTCCAATTAGTCCCCACTGAGAAGTGTCCAGCAAATAGTGTCTGAAGCAGTGAAGTTGTTCCAGGGATGATGCCATATATACTTGAGTTGGGTGTGAGAGCTCTATAAACTTTATTTTTCATCACACATATTGTGAACCTAAATGTGTTGAGTGCTTTATCGATCCAGTGCTTAGACCAGTGCTAGCAAACTTGCCAGTATCAACAATTTTTGTGTGGCAAAAAAAAAACAGAAAGAAGGTTAAAAGACTGGTGAAAATATTTTCACATATTTCAAAGCTAAAAGGCTAATCGAGCTCCTGGAAAATGAGGAACTAAAAAACACAGATGAACAGTCCCCCCAAAATGGATTAAGAATGTGAAAAGACATTTCACTGGAAAGGAAATACAAATGACCCTCAAAAATGAAAGATACTTAAATTCCTCATTATAGGAAAAATTCACATGAAAAACACCTAACTGACTGGCACAAACCTGGGAGTTTGATGTACACTCTGCCGTAAGGTTGCGGGAAAGCAGGCATTCTCGTACATTGCTGGAACAGTGTAAATTGGAACGATCCCTATGGGGAAGTGGGTGATTTGGCAACAACCATCCGAATTACAACTGCTTTCCCTTTCTGACCTTGTGTATTAGTTTCCTAGGGCTGCCAAAACAAAGCACCACAAACTGGGTGGCTTAAAACAATAGCGATTTGTTGTCTCACGCTCCTGGAGGCTAGAAGTCTGAAATCAGGATATCATCAGGATCACGCTCCCTGTAGGAGCTGTAGGAGAATCCTTCTCCGCCCCTTCTTGGCTTCTGATTTGCCAGTAAATAATCTTTGGGGGTCCTTGGTGTGCAGCTGTGTGACTCCACAGTCTCTGGCTTCGTCTCACAATATGTTCTGCCTGTGTGTCTGTGTCTTTACGTGGTTGTCATGTTGTAAGGACCCCAGTCTTGGGGTCAGGGGTGTATCTTAGACCAGTGACCTCATCTTAACTAATTACATCTACAACAACCTTTTTTCCAAGTAAGGTCACATTCTGATGCACTGAGTGTTAGAACTTTAGCATACCTTTCAGGTGGGTGGGGAGGGGGGACACAGTTCAACCCTTAATACCCAGCTTGAGTGTTTATTCTACAGATAGATTGAAACACCCCAAAGTCTTTTGATGGAGGCATGGTTAATTATACGCTGCTGTATCTCTCCAGTGAAATACGGTGCCGCTATAAAACAGAATTCAGGAGTTAGGAGCTGACATAGAAAAGCCCTCAAGTCAGAGCAAGAGTATGGTGTGCTACCTTCTGGGTAAGAAAGAGGAAAAATAATATGTATTCATATTTACTTATGTTTGTATGAAGACACTCTGGAAGAAGACACAGAGATTAATAGAAGTAATTACAAGAGGTGGCAATGGGGCAGATGGGAGCAGACATAAAAGTAAAACTTTTTATTGCTCTTTTATGTTACTTTCATTAGTGAATTAGATGAACAAATTACCTTAAATAATGTTACACCAAAGGGTGTTGAATCCTTTTGACCTCAATAAAGAATTTTTATGAAATTACCAGAGAATCTGTATATTGGCCTGGTAATCAACTCTCTATTTTCTTCCTGTCATCTTTGCTTAGTTTTTGGAATTTTACCACCAGTTTTTCTTGATTCACGTCTCACATACCTGCCCTTTGTAGTGTCATTATGACTGTTACTTCTCATTAGTAAAGAAATCTGATCATCTGCCTATTCCAGACCCTTGGTCAGAGATGTGAACAAAAGCCAATCAAGCAGGCACTGTCATGCTTTATGAAGAGGCTGTTAGGAACAATCATTTGACAAGCTTAAGGCAATTTCCATTAGAATGGTCTTAGAAACAGGCCCAGGTAATGAGTCTCTATTTTATCCATCGAAAAATTTAAAGTATAGTTTTATGAAAGAAATATTCACAACCTTCAATAGCACATTATGTATAATTTCTCTGTCTCAGACTTTTCTTAGCTGTTTAAAAGTGAACTTGATTAATGTACTAAGAGCAAAATCAGAACTGTTTTCTTAAAGACTAATTAAGCTGATTATTGTCTTCGCTCCCTCCCCCTGTGAAAGAGAGTTTTTATTTTGATCTCATCCCCAGAGGGGGCTAAAATTTTAGATATAGTTAGGGATACTTTATGACCTGGTCCCCCAGATCTGTGTATCATCCACATCTTCTCCCCTTCTCCATCCTACTGCCTTGTGTTTTAGTTCAGCAAATAGCAGGATGAAGAAAAAATGTCAGCTTCTTTGACTAATTAGTAATTTTGGTAAGAGAAGTAGCCAAGGGAATAGTTGAGAATCTGGCTAAAGGAAGTGTTGTTGTTTAACTGTTGAATAATTCGCCTCTTTTATCCTGGTTCCTTTTACATGAATAATCTGTAGTGAGCAGCATTATTACACAACCTCTTTCCTATAAGCTACCATTTATCTACTCAGAATATAAATACATTTAACACTTTTTGCATAAAAGGCAGTTATGTGTTACAAAGAAATATCATGACGTTGCTCTCCAGCTGTGTACAAGACAGGCAGGGAGACCGAGGTGCACATTTAACTTTGGCACAAAGAGTATCATCACAGACACCATTCCCAGAAATAATCAACACAAGCCCAAGGTTTAGAGGTAGGAAGAAGTTAGGGAAGGTTGCAATATGGAAAATCTCATGTAAATTTTAACTAAGATCAGATATGTAAGGAATTCTACAGTAAAATCTCAGAACCTTAAGGCAAGAGGAAAAGTTAATGAAGGGAGGATTAGGGGATAGGAGAAAGGGGGTCTCGGTTCAGGGAGGGAAAGTAGGTGCCTTCCATGTACACCGGAATTAGTTTAAGGCGGGCTGCCAGTTCTGGAAGACCAGTTTTTCCATTCCTTGTGAACATTAAGAAGTAGACCTCCAGCAGCCACAGCTGACCACTCCCAGCTCATCCTCTGGGTAATAGAAACTCACTTGCCAGGTGCTGCCCAGTTTATGCCTGCCGTCCTTCCTGTGTTCATTCGGAAGAGCACTACAAGCAACCAGGGACTTCCCCCTGCCATGCTAGCATCCTTCAGATGCTTCCCACTGCCAAGATGAGTGTGCCTGCAGCCCTAAAGACCGGCACAGTTGGCCCTTCCCACCCTCCTTAGCCTCCATTCCCACCACAGGGGGCCCCCACTCTTGTCCCCAGCCATGACCTCTCTGTGCTCCCACACTCCCTCCAACCCCAGGGCCTTTCCGTGTACTCCTTCCTCTGAAAATGCTTGTTTACTCAGTTCCTTTGTCATCTACTCCTAAACTTCTTTTTTTTTTAATATTTATTTATTTGACAGGCAGAGAGAGACAAGCAGACAGAGAGGTAGGCAGAGAGAGAGGAGGAAGCAGGCTCCCTGCCGAGCAGAGAGCCCGATGTGGGGCTCGATCCCAGGACCCTGGGATCATGACCTGAGCCGAAGGCAGAGGCTTTAACCCACTGAGCCACCCAGGTGCCCCTACTCCTAAACTTCTTGATAGCACTTACCACAGTTGAAGTGTTAGGTTTTTGGTAATTATTTGGTAGTCCCCTTAGAGTAAAAGCTCTGAAAACGGAGGAACCATGTCAGCGTTTGCTCACCATTCCCACACATAGTTGGCTGAACACATACCTGTTGTGAATGGATGAAGATATAGAGCTGGTCATCAGAAAGGATGGACAGTGTAGTGGTGGATTTCAGTTCTCTTTCCACCCCTTCCAGGTTGTTTTCTTACTTCTGGATGCCTACCTATTAAGAATGCCGTAAGTAGGAAAGAAGTTTCTTTTTCTTATGTAAAAGACGAAGCTTGTCTGGTGAGGTGAGCTGGGCGAAATAGTTAAGAGCCCAGGCTTCTTCCATGCCTGAGCCCAGCCAGAACTCAGGAGTCTAGTAGTAAAGGACAAGAGGAGAACAGATATTGGGGTCAGTTAGCAGTCTCTGTCACAGTGCCTCATAAAGGTGTCTTTAGGGTTAAATACACACATAAGACTAAGGCATGCACTTGACCCATGATGCTTCCTTCATTCAACATATGTAATAATTGACTCACCTGAGGGGCCTTCCCACCCCTGTTCTTCAAGCATTTTTCAGCTCTTCATTTCTTTGTCTCTTACATTGTTGGGTCCAATTAATTTTTGTTGTTATTTTTTTTATGTTTTATTTTATTTTTTATTTTTATTTTATATTTTATTATATTATATATATATAATATAAATATATTTTATATTAAATATATAAATATATTTTATATTTTATTTTTATATTTTATTTTTGTTATGTTTTCTGTGTTTGCAAACAGTTTACTGGAAGTGTAGGGAGCACATCTCCATCTTCCTTTTAATAGTTCGTGGAGGAATATTTGCCACCCCACTGGGACTTTGCTCTCTGTAGCTGCCTCACGATTCCTATTTATATAAAGTCAGCTTCCCCACAGCTAAGATCCACTATTGATCAGATAGAGCCAAACATCGGCCTTCTCCTGTGGATGCTGCCATTCAGGCATGAATCTGCCTTTGTTTCAGGCTGTACCTTGACATGTGGGAGGTCTAAGGTGGGGTTGAGGAGGGAGGTGAGGGAGATTCTTAGTGAAAAGAAAGTAGGATAGTGTGTGTCTCTCCTCGACAGTTTATTTCCTTTATCTCCTGTGAAGGCAATTGACCGAGGCGTGGGCTTTGAACTCATCTACAGCCCTGCTATCAAAGATTCCACAATGAGAAGGTACACAATTTCCAATGCCCTCAATTTGATGCAGGTCTGCAAAGGAAAGGTATGGTTCCCAAATTTCGAGGTGTTTTTTCAAATCCAGCAGTTTATTCTTATTATTAATATACTGGGATTGTTTAAATGATTCCTTTTCCCTAAAGCAGAAAGTTCTCGAAGCCGGGAGACAAATTCTCCCATGTCAATGAACCCTGCAAGTTTTAAGGGAAGGAGAAATATCAAAGGAAGAAGAATGGCAGGGTGGGGGAGGAAGATGTGTTGAAACCCTTTATCTACTAATAAGGAATTTGAAGTTCACCTACTGTGAAAAGAATGGTCTGGATAACAATTGTTTGTCATCAATTTGTTGAATTAAGATTATATGACTTTTTCAAATAGTTTTTTTAAATGAATTCACCTTTTGTAAGATCTAGTGGGAAGGCTTACTCTGTTTCTTGTCTTGTAGGCTGCTGTTGATCCTAAGGTCTTTCTTTGATTCTTTACCTTATCTTTAGAAGAATGGTATTTGTAGAAACTTAAATGTTAGCAAGTGATAACTGGTTATTTGTATTAGAAGACTTTTCCATTTTTTTTTCATTTATCTGAAATTAATATTGAACACTTTCTCTTTGGCAGAATGTGATTCTATCTAGTGCTGCAGAAAGGGTAAGTCTGGCGTGAATATTTTGTTTTCACTTTTCAAGTTATAAAACTTTGAATGTGTTTCTAGAGGATAAATCAATAGTAATGTAATGAATGCTTATTGCATATTTGCATTTTGAATTGCCTGTGCCCATTGCGGTTGCTGAAGAGTAAAATGTATCCCCATTTCTTCTGGGATGCAGGTTTTGTTTATGTGAAGTTTTTTTCTTTATGCTGTTAAAGAATGCTTTCAGGGTTCTTTTAGAAACTTTGGAAACTTAAGAAAACCATCAAAATTGTAAGGACTTAAATTGATGTGGTTAACTCCTTTAGTTTTTGGATATTTAAGCATCCTATTAATTTACTGCAAATGAAATCACTGAAATAATATGAATAACTTCTCTCCTATTTTTTGTTCACTTTATTTTAGCCTTTAGAAATAAGAGGCCCATACGATGTGGCAAACTTGTATCCTTTTCTAAGTTGGAAGCTGTTGAAATGTTCTTTTAGGAAATTTGGAAATTGATGTGGTATTATAGTTTAAGATTTTTTTTAACCTTTTACTGTGAGTTTACCAATGTAAAATTTCAAAAATAAATTACATAGGTTGTAGAGAGCTTCATCCCTTTGTTTCCTGCGTTAAGGGTGAAAAAGAAAAAGGGGAACAAGGGACTCTATATCATAAAAGCTTAGACTGAGTCTCTTCACAGATGCCTGTTGCATTCAGACTAGAACTGCTGGAGAGTGAAAGTCCCTCTTGGTGTGGCCATGGGAGCCGGGGTTGGCTGTTGGGTTTCTGTTAGTCCCTTGTCCTTGGCTGATGCTGGGTTGAAAGCTTTAATGGCCCCACCAGAGGACTACTGTTTGGGCTGTCTGAAAGTGACGCCAAGGCCGCCGTGTCCATCAACTGCCGAGCAGTGCTTCTGCATGGAGGTGAGCAAGTTCTTCCAATAAAAACACCAAATGCTCATGTTAGGAGCCAGTCTTTTTTTATTTTTTAAATATTTTTATTTATTTGACAGAGAGAGATCACAAGTAGGCAGAGAGGCAGGCCGGGGCGGGGCGGGGGGGGGGGGGGCGTGGAAAGCAGGCTCCCTGCTGAGCAGAGAGCCCTATGCCATGCTCGATCCCAGGACCCTGAGATCATGACCTGAGCTGAAGGCAGAGGCCTAACCCACTGAGCCAACCAGGCGCCCCAAGCCAGTCTTTTTTAATCAGACGATGGAGCCTATTTACTTTTATTATCCTGCTCTGCAAACCTCCTTTAGGCTCATCTTTGCTCAGCCTGTTTTAACTTTATCCACCAATGCTTCTCACCCTTTGCTTCAGACTTGACTTTGTGTACTCTGTGGACCGAACGTGGTCTGTGTTACAAAACTGAGTACTGAATGTGTCTTCCAAGCTCCACATGTGTGGGCCTGTCTACCTTCCTCCTCCCTCCTCTCCAGAGAGGCATGCTTCCCCTGCTGAAGTCATTGCAAGAACTGAAATGTGAATACTTACCTGGCAGGGGAGATACCATGATCAAGAACTGAAATGTGAAAAAATTGATGTTAAACCATTTATTAGGAACACAGAAACAGCAAATACATTTTAAAAACCCAACTAAAAAACTCAAATAGTGTCTTTTCATACTTATTACAACTCATGATCCTTTTTCTCATTTTTTTTTTGTTTTCATGCTTAACTATGTGCAGACTATATCTTTTACTCACATTTCATTTACATAAATCTACCTCCTCACCTTAATTCCACTACTTGAAGCCACTGAACTTCATATTTATCAGATGATAAAAATTAAACCAGAAGTATTTGCTATGCCAAGACTTTAGAGAATGAAGATGAGGGGAATTTTTGTTTTTTTGTAAAGATTTTATATATTTATTTGACAGAGATCACAGGCAGGCAGAGAGAGGGGGGAAGCAGGCTCCCCGCTGCGCAGAGAGCCCGATGCAGGGCTTGATCCCAGGACCCTGAGATCATGACCTGAGCTGAAGGCAGAGGCTTAACCCACTGAGCCACCCAGGCAGCCCGAAGATGAGGTTTTTTAAAAAGAAAAAAATTTAGAGGCACCTGGGTGGCTCAAGTCAGTTAAGTGTCCCAACTCTTGATTTTGGCTCAGGTCTTGATCCCAGGGTTGTGGGATCGAGCCCCACGTTAGGCATTGTGCTCAGCACAGAGTCAGTTTGTCCCTCTCCCTCTGCCCCTCCTGCACACACGTGCGCTCTCAAGTTAATAAACTCTCCAAAATATATTGTCTTTCTTCCTTCCCTTTTAAAAAAAAAAAAGAAAAATATTTATACTTTTGATCTGCTGTTTTATCTTTGTTCTCTCTGTGATTTTTAGCACTAGTAGTAGTGGTCATGAAGCAGTTCGCTTGATATCACCCAGATAAATTTAAACTTCAGAATAGGGCTACATGTAGACTAGGTTATTTGGCATATGAATAGGTGAGTTATTGAGGCCTTGTGTGTTGTGTCTAGATTTTAATGATCTGATTCCCACTTGGGAGAACTGATTCCTGTAAATTAGATGATTTTGCTTCTGTTTTCAACATTTTTAGTTTGAGATAATTGTATTATGTAGGCTAGACCCTATCACATAAGCTCTGGGAATGGCCAGATTCATTAGGACTTTATCAAGATGTCTTGAAATTAAGAAATAGTGGGTTTGTGCTTTGGTTGTTCTGCCATTATTTTTGTCTGTTTTAAATGAACATAAGGAGTCATCAAGATTTTGGATAACAATTGGTGTTCCAAAATAGACTAAAATATGAAAAGGAAGCTAATAAAATATAATGGGAAAAATATGAAGTTCTGCACTTGACTTAAAAAAACTCAGCTGTTCAGTAGAGGGTATGTATAAAGCTAGGCTTTTATGAAGCTAAACTAAAGGAAGCCTTATGGACTTTAGGTAGCATTACCCTCCCACTGTGTGAGAGTCCTAGTTTATGGCTGCTGTCCCTGCAGAATTAATAGCACATCTGGAGGATACATTACAGTTACCCTGCTTTTAGTTGACATTGGGATCAATATTAGACTGCAGTGTGGTGGGTTCCTAAGATTGTGAATTCAGCCTCAGGTTACACTAGAAGAAATAAAGGAATCTGAAGCAAGGGGATTCAGAGTCTCACTATTATTACCTTCTGCGTTGATGAAGTCCCAACTGGCGTGTGTATTATTCCGAGTGCCTCATTTCAGGACAGCAGTGCACTGGAGCACTACCAGAAGATGGTTGCTAGGTTCTTAGAGGGTCTGGAAACCTTATCATGAAATGGTTGAAAGCAGTGCTGGAATGGATACCTGGAAACAGAAGACTTAGGATACGTAGTAGCTGCCATTCAACACTGGAAGACTCTCTATAGGGAATCAGGATTAGGTGGGCCATTCAGGATTCCAGAAACCAGTGAATAGCAATTCTAAAGAGGTTGTAGAGAAGGGACAGAGGAAGTTGGCATTTTAATGACCTTGAGAGAAGTTTGTCCCTTTTACAAATTATAACCCTTTAAATAATTGGCAAAGATTCAGTAGACTTGGTAAATTAATCCTGATAAGTGAGAAGGTCATGCTTACGTAACTCTAGAATTGACTACTTTTATTACTTGAAACAAGAAATCTTAACTGAATTTATGTTCATCTAAGTTGTTTTGATTCTTCTTTGTAGCCAGTGGATCTCTCCTTCTCTTTCCTCCCTAGTCCTTATTTCATAAGGACTAAATTTGGATCTTTTCATGGCGTTATGGCCTTAAGCTACCCATCAAGCCCCATTTCCCCCTAAATTTTTCACATTCCTCCTTCACACCAGCTTATTGTCCCCTAAACATACTAGGTTCTTCTTACCTTTTCCTGCATGCCTTTGCAAAGGAATCCCATCTTTTTCTTTTTCTGTATTCCTAGTGTTACTTCTGCTTTGATACCTTCCTGATTCATCCAGGCAGTGTTTCTTCTTATGGGTGACTCCATTCCCATTACATTTGCCCCTCACGTTCTTTTATCTCTGTGGTAGGCATCTCAGTACCCTTTATAGATGACACAGGGCCTGGCCCAATAGTACATTTTTGGCTGAAATTGGGTAGATTTAAGTTGAACTCTGCTGCCAGCCTGACCTAACATCTCACAATTCCCATTCTTTATCCATTGTCACCAGTATATGAGAGATCAATAAATGTGTGAGTTTGATTTTTTTCATTCACTCAACAGGTATTTATTGAACACCTGTTAGATAACCAGGCATTGCTGGGTGTTAATACAATACGACTGATTCTTCAGAGGTACATAGATGACCTGGTGAGGGACCCAGATACAGTACATGTTGTAAAATGAAGTAAACACACGTCATCACCACAGGAGGAACACAGTTGACTGTTGACCAGGCTGTCTTGATTTGTGTGCCTTTCCACCGCACTTAAAACATCTGCTGCACCAAAGTCTGGGACTTGGGCCCTGGCTGCCTAAGCTACCGTGGACAGACTATTGGAGAGAACCTGTCCTGCAGTTTTACTCTTGAGTAATCCCTTTAGAATGCATTAGATGTAAATAATATACTGGTATTTGTATCCATTGGGGAAGACAAGGTACTAACAGTGAATGACATCCGTCTACATAGCAGTTATTCTGGCTTTATCATTTACTAATGTTGTTAAGTCAAAGTAACATGGTGATACTTGTTAAACCACATCTTTTTAAATCAGCTCTTAACTTAAGGCCTATGGTTTCCCTGTTTGTTTTATAGAAACTAGAAAAACTGCTTTTGGAATTATTTCCACAGTGAAGAAACCTCGACCATCAGAAGCAGATGATGATTCTCTTCCAGCTTGCAAGAAAGCCAAGTGTGAGAGCTGAAAAGAATCTCCAGTCTCAGTCAACACTCACTTCTTCCCTTTGATAGTCCATCAGCTGCAGTAGAAATAAAACCTTTATGATTTACTGTTTTCATTTGGAACTAGAAATCAGTAATCTATAAAAACAATTCTATATTCAAGCCGTTAAAGTGACAAAACCTAGTGAAGCAGTAAAAAAAAGACTGCCCACTTAATGAATTTAGATATACTTTAAGAGAAAAATCAGAGACGAGTTTATTTATTTTTTGTGTTAAGTAATAAAACAGCAGGTATAATTGAATAAAATGTTTCCATATTTCAGGAGACTCTTTAAAATGTTTCTTCATTTAAAAATACATGCTTTGCTGCTTTACTGGATATACATGGCTTATTATTTTTTAATCTTACTCTTCAAAAAGGGGTTATTTTGAGGTCTATTAAGGCCTACCAAGGGATTGGCCTTAAGGTGATTTATTTTTGTTGTAAACCTCTCTCTTTGTATTCATCAAGTCAAAGTTCTTTCTGAAAGGAATTGCTATAAATTTTGTGGAAGGAGAGAGAAAGTGCATGTAAAATTACATGTGGCCTCTTCCTTTGCTGCTTACCTCCATTATATTTTTGAAATAGAATTCCCTCTTTTGAGTTGGAAGTACCTGAAAACCTAATACTGATTTTCCTAATAGCAGTATTAAAAATATCAAACCATTGTACTCAACCAACTTTGGAAATGATTTTTTTTAAAGTAGCAGAATCATTAAATGGCCTTTTTTGCAAATATCTATATTCATGTTATGTTGATATAAAGAATCATTTCAGTGAGAAAAAGGACACCATTCTGAGAGAGAAAAGATAATATTTTAAAAGAGCTGTATATCAGTCTCACTTATGGATACAGATGCTTAAGTAAAATATTGGTAAAGTGAGACCATTAAAACAGTATGCCTGACAAGTGAGATTTATTCAAGGAATGTAAGGCTATTTCAGTTCTTTTTAATGTACTGTACTTTATCATTTATTTATCAATCAAATTAGAAAAATAATCATTTTAATGGATAAGACATTTGATAAAATTTAAAATCCACTCCTGGTCTTAAAAACGATAACCCATGGCAAACGTTTACAAATAGAATATATCACATACACACACACGTACGTTTATATACTGTATGTATTGAACATGGTGGCTCTAAAAGCATTCTTGTCTGACTTCCACTTGAGCAATTTGATGGATTAGCCAACCCCATTCCCTCCATAAAATGCTGATACCACGGTCGCTGCTGAGCCCACACAGGAGTCCACCACTCCCTCAAGCGCCGGCTTGCTTCTGCTCTCACCCCACTTGGATTCACCAATGGTTAATGTATGTTCATTCACCAGTCTGTTGATGCCATTGTGGTTAGCATTGTAAAGTTATATATATATTAACTAAATATTATGAAAACTGTTGCACTATGAAGCACAAAAAAGGAATTTCCAGGAAATCCAAGTTTATGCTTTTGAAAGACTTGAAAAGATGAGCCATTTAAAAAAAAAAAAAACCTGTCACAAGAGGTGTGAACAACTAAGATTTGGGGGGATCCAGTAAAAATTCCACACTTAGATTGCTTCACTCAAGTCTTAAATTGTCTTTCTTCTTTAAAGAGACAGAAACTCAATCAAAGACAACCGTAGGTGTCCTATCAGAGGGTCCATAATCCCAAGAACAGATGTGATCTTTACAGATCGGCACCGGAGTGTGCATTTACAGATTTTAAACTCAAAATATTTAAGGGGGCATATAGTCATCTTTTTTTGAGGTCCCACCTTGGTCTACTATTTCAATCAACTGGTTATATTACGTGTATATTTGCCTCACTTGCACCGGATATAATAGCGAGGGCCTCTGTTACGGTAGGAAGTAAAGTTATCACAGATGAGTCCGGCCTCTTCAAAAAAGAAGCAACTGGGAAAAGCTTAGAAGTACAGGTGCTCCTTCGTTTATATACCTTTGCTACATATTTGCAGATGTGCCTTTCAGTTTATGAACACTTAACCTGTTCAGAATAGGTGGGCATGATGGCTGGTCCTCAGTGGAGAGTGGCAGGCAGGTTTCCTTCTAATAATTCTTATCTTTGTTAGAACATGATGCATTACTGACTTCCTGCAACAAAATGTCAGTACCTTAAAGAAAAGTTCAGCAAGGTGGTCAGTTACAAGCTAAAGACACAAACGGTAATCGTTTGGTTAATAGTAAATTGCTATAAAATGTCATTTTAAAAAACGGTACTATTCCAAAGATATAAATTAAGAAACACATAGGTCCTCCATGAAGAAAATTCTTTAATAGGGAAATTAAAGATGACTGGAAGACACTCTGGGTTTGGGTTTGTTTTTTTTCTTTTTTTTGGATGAGACATTGTTCATCAAATTTCCCCCCAAATTACAAATTTAACAAAATTTAAAACCATCCACATATGTTGGTTTCTTTGTATATATGTTTGGATTTGAAAGAATAAATAGAATACCTACAAAAATTCATAGAAAAATGGTGGGAGGGGGGAACCTGAGTGGCTCAGTCAGTTAAGCATCTGCCTTTGGCTCAGATTGTGATCCCAGGGTCCTGGAATCGAGCCCCCATCTGGACTCTGCGCAATGGGGACTCTGCTTCTCCCTCTCCCTCTGCCCCTCCTTGCTATTCATGCTCTCTCTCTCTCTCTCTCTGCTCTCTCAAATAAATACAGTCTTCAAGAAAAAAAAAATACCAGTGGAAGGGACTTGTACACCCAGTATTACAGAGTACAACAGGACTCTGGTAACTAAAACTCCGTAACTGGTGCAGAAATTCATACAGGTGAGCGAAAGACTTGGGAGTCCAGAACAGCTGTACTTACAAGAAGTTGTGGATTTCTCAATTCAGTGGTCTTAGAATAACTGGTTAGCTATGCAGGAAAGGCAGTACAGCAAACAAAATAAGTGCAAAGACTAAAGACTCTGCATATTTAAATCTGAACCTGCCAGTACTCCGTACCTGTGACCTTGCGCAAATTTCATAATCACTCTGTGACTCACTTTCTTCTTTTCTCCCTACCGATGGCACTACTGCAAGGGTTAAGCAGATTCATATTTGTAGGAGGTTCAAAGAAGGGCCAGTCCTACAGAACGTACCTACTGAGCATTAGCTATTGTTCTATCATTTAGGAAAAAAAAAAAATAAGTCTAATCCTTATCTTCTACCCGATGTACACCACACCAAATTCAAGTGGATTAAAGAATTAAATTTTTTTTAAGTTTGTAATATACTAAAGAAAAGGTAGGTACATTTTTTGTCTAAAATTTTTTTGGCAAAAACCTAAATGTGGTCATCAAAGCCAGAAAACATGAAAATTAATTTGCCTCTATAAAAATAATGTTCTGTTAGAAAAGTACAACTAAGAAAGATTTATGAGGCATCTTATAGAGCAGAGGAGTTTAGCATCCTTAGTAAAAGCTTTAAAAAATTGTCTTTTAAAAACATACGCAATTTGAGGGGTGGCTCAGTCAGTTGGGTGTTCCACTCTTGATTTCAGCTCAGGTCATGATCTCAAGGTGGTGAGCTTGAACCCTGCCTCAGGCTCCACACTGGACGTGGAGCCTGCTTGAGATTCTTTCCTCACTTTGCACCCCCCCCGCCCACCAATCTAAAAAACAAATAAAAACATGGGCAATTTGATAAATGCTGTTAGTGTCCACCAAATCCCTTTCACCAGGCTGGTGTACCCTTTCTCCAGCTGATTCAAATTTGAGCACTCATGGTTTCTCTTCACTCTCCCCAGAGCACAGCCCTGGGCTGATGGAACTCACCTTACCCAAAGAGGCCTGGGAAGCTTTACCTCCCCAGCCCCCACCCCCAACCCAGTTCGGCCGGTGGCTTGTGCCTGATGCAGGACATTATCACCCGGCCTTCTGGCCTCCGCAGCATGATTGATGCTCCTGAGCTGGGATAAAGCTGAGGAAAGACTCTTCCTGAAAGCACATCTTTGCCTGTTTCTTCTGCCCTGTCCTGTTTTCCTCATCGCCTTATAGAGCGCGCTCAATAAATCACTAACACAAGAATCCTCATTTCACGTGCTGCTTCCAAGGAACCTGACGTAATAGAAACTGGGCAACAAAGATGGATCCAAAAAATGCTCCATAAACAAAGATGGTGAACTTTTTCAGTAATTAGGAAAATTCACCACAACTGTATCTTCTGCTGATCAGGTTGAAAGAGAAAAGATTTATAAGATGAGAATTCTCATAATTTTTGGGGAAAAATCAATAATGCAATGGAAGGGGATTAATTTGATACTAACCTTACAGAGTCTTCTGTGAATGTGTTTCTTCAGAAATAGCTGGTTAGGTATGAAGGGTAGTGGATAAGGATATTCATTGCAACAATGTCTAGAATAACGGGAAAATGGAAACAACCCAAACGACCAATAATAGGACTAAATGGTCCATGATAAACTGAAACATAAGAATACCTGGATTTTTTAAGGAACTGAAAAGTCCAGAGTTGAAATTCAGAGTTTAGTGAAGAGAGTGATGAGGAATAGATGAGAATAGAGAGTTAAAGGCAGTCAGATTTCAAGGATTTTTGAAAAATTTAAGGAGTTTTCATTTCATCCTGAGGGCAACGGGAAACCACTGAAGAATTTCTTTTATTTTTTACATTTATTTATTTATTTTTAAGATTTTATTCATTTATTTGACAGAGAAAGAGAGATCACAAGTAGGCAGAGAGTCAGGCAGAGAGAGAGGAGGAAGCAGGCTCCCCGCTGAGCAGAGAGCCCGATTCCGGGCTCGATCCCAGGACCCTGAGATCATGACCTGAGCCGAAGGCAGAGGCTTTAACCCACTGAGCCACCCAGGCACCCCACCACTGAAGAATTTTAAAGAGGTGACTGGCTTGACCAGATTTGCAGTTTAGAAAAATCACTCTGTAATAACACATTATATGTTAATAAAAAAAAATTAAAAAATAATAATAACTGACTGCAACTTAACAGACTGGAGGGAAAAGAGGCCGAGGCCAGGAGCCCGGCAAGGGCCATTTGAGTAACGGGAGGACACTGTGGCCATTTGAGCTAGGGCAGTGACCCCTGGGATGGGAGAAGTGGACAGACTGCAGAGCCACTTAGGGAGGATACTTGGTAAGAAGACTTGGAGGTTGATTGGGATAAAGGAGTGAGGAAAAGAGAACCGAGAAAAACTACCAGGCATCTGTTGGTCAATGGGACGTTCTTTTCACTGAGGAAGAGCCAAGATGAGAGACAGATTGTGGGCAAAGAGTTGGCTCAGGTGGCAAGACAAAGAGCTTTAAAGTTGACCACCTGTGAGACAGGTGAAAAGCTTTGCCTGAAGTGTTTATCTTTGCCATTAGCAGAGGTGACAGAGTTGGCCTGGTTCAAATGGGACTTATCCCATGTTGTCTTTCATGGGATACCTTCGCCCTCTACCTTTGTGCTGATGGAAATCTCATGTGGTGACTCAAAAGTGTCTCTGTACCCTCCAAGCTGTTGCGGGGAGAGGGGTTTGAGGAAGGCATCATAAAGAGAGAACTTGATCACATAATAACCTGCCAAGTTATGCTGTGGGAGACGCCAATACCAGCAAGAAAAATGTGACTTGTGTCATGGGTGCTTTAAGAGGAAGAAGTGGGAGGACCTGAGCCTTAAGGACGTGACTGGTTAGAGCCAGGACCCTAAGCAGGAGGGAGACAATGGAGGGACTGAAGTTCCAGATGCCCTTGGGAGGTTAGGAGACTAGATACAAAAGGCTCAAAGATGTCTCAAACCATCCTCACAACTTAGGTGTCTGGGAGCAGCTGTCTAGAACACCTTCTGCTTAGGGACCATGCCTGTGCATGCTCTCAGTGTTAGAGGCGTAGCGAAGAGGCCGTGTGTGTTCTTCCATCCGGAGAGAGTTTTGGAGGGAAGGACCCCAGTGCTACTGTTTTATATTGGCCTTCATACATTTCCTAAAGTGCCAGACTTTCCCCATGATCGTGCCCTTTCCAGTGGCCTCCCTGTTGTCTGGAATAGCTCCAGCTCATGCTTCAGACTGCCCCAAAATGTCAGCACCTCAGTGAAGTCTTTGTAGAATTCCCCACCTTGCCCCTCCGCATCAAATGAGTGTGCTTTTGAGTCTGAGACTCACAGCACTCTTGTTTTTGTCCCTTCATTGGACTTACCACAGATCATTACTATATTTATTTCGGGCATTATTTCTTTAATATTCATCTGTTCCTGGAAAGCAGCGCAGGGACAATCTGGTTTTCTCATCACAGGTCTTAGCACCTGGCCTAGCACCTAGCAACAAAATGGTTCCCCTTGGAGGTCAGAAATCATTAACCAGGTGTATTTTCTCGTGGGTAGCCTCTGACACGCAGCCGGTGTCCACAATAATCATTAAGCCTCCGATTAGCGCCGATGGGAATGTCCAAAGATCCCTTGTTTAACTTGCAGTAATCATTCTGCCCACCAGGGGTCTCTTTCTCCCCACCACTGGGGCCAAAAGAACTTGAACTCCTCTATCTTGGTGATGGTTTTCCCATCCTTGTGGCTCAATGTGTGCTTCTGGTGTACCACCACCTCTGCATCATCAGGGAGCTTCTCAGAAATGCAGAGTCCGCCTCCCCCCGCCCCCCTGCAATGAATGGGAGGGATCAGAAACTGCATTTTAGCAAGATCCTCAGGTGGTCTGCATACATGGTCAATACTGTGAGAGGTACTATTTTACAGGACATTTCCAATCCCCAAAACTTGGAAGACAAAAAACTCCATCTAAATGGCCTTTTTCACCATACTTATAGAAGCACTTAGAAAGAGGTTTAGAATTTGCTTTTATTATGAATATAAAATAGACATACAACATAATATACATTTACACATTTACACTTTGCCGTCACTTTCATCTTTTTTCAGCAAATTCACTTCATCATGGCCCAGTGGCCTGCACCCGCCACGAACACGCCACTTACACTCACGACATTCTCTTCACCTTGTACAACGTGTGACTTGGTAAGGAATACCAGGCCTGGGCGTCCAACGGCTTGGCTTTACCGTCCTCCTCACAGAATCCCTCTCATTCTACAGTTTCTTCTCCTGTCTCTACACGCCTCCCACTGCCCCAAACTTCAGCATTAAAAATTCAGGAGGAAAGAAGGCTGTAATAATCACCCTTGTCCTTTAAAAAACACCTTGAAATATCTTCCACCAACGAGGTGCACACGAGTAGGCATGAACAGCATTGCTCGTTAACATGGTTTAAGAGCAAATCTACAGGGAGTTATATGTGTTATATACAAATGAAGCTTTGCTCATCGAGTGGGTCATCGTGAAGGATCAGAATTTCCAGTGGCATCACAGTAAATAAATAAATAAATAAATAATGGAAATAAATTAAAATAAATAGAGTGAGATTCACTAAGGGAAATTCCCCTAACTATATGCCTGTGCTTTCTCCAGAGTTCACTGGGTGCAGCTTTACAACGGGTGGACAGGAGCTGGGTGTTAGGACTAGTTGCTCTTCTTTGGAGCCTTGCCTTCAAAATGCTGGTGAAGAACAACGGGATGCAAGCGGCGCCATTTCCCTCAGAAGGAGGCTATGCGAGAGGTTTTGTAGGAGTTCTCCTTCAGGCTGTCAAATATCGCTTTGGTTCCATTCTGCCAGTGCAGGACCAGATCCATTGGGGTCTTCCCAGCCTAATCAAAATGCAGGAGGAAATTTGACTTTCAGATGGAAGGCATCTATAAATTCTATACATCCTCTGTGTGTGTGTGTGTGTGTGTGTGTGTGTGTGTGTGTGTGTTTAATGAGGTAATGGATGGGTCTATGTTGTTGAACTGCTTTTTATGCTTTCCACTATGAGTGATTTGCAGTTTATATTCAAATCATCCCTTCAGTGTTTCTCACAGGAATGCTTTATGGCATTTCAGATGAGCCGTGTTTTGGGGTTTTGTTGTTGGTTTTTTTTTCTCCCACCCTGTGGGACTGCCCCAGGTACTGGTTAAAAAAAAAAAAAAATCAATCCCTACTTCCTAGACAGTAAATGGGAAGAGCATTCCAATTCACTTTGAAATTCAAAAAATGCCTCTCTATATATCCAGTATCCCGTAGAAGAGGACTGGGGAGAAAGTGGTCAAGAACCAGTTCCTTTCGGGGCGCTGGGTGGCTCAGTGGGTTAAAGCCTCTGCCTTCGGCTCAGGTCATGATCCCAGGGTCCTGGGATCGAGCCCCACATCAGGCTCTCTGCTCTCTGCTCAGCGGGGAGCCTGCTTACCCCTCTCTCTCTCTGCCTGCCTTTCTGCCTACTTGTGATCTCTGTCTCCCAAATAAATAAATAAAATCTTAAAAAAAAAAAAAAAAGAACCAGTTCCTATCGATTTGGAAAACGATTCCTGATAAAACATGATGGTAAACGAGCTGTTTGGACACCTTGGTGGAGTCCTCAGGTGCTGTGCAGAACTATTACTGCTCCGAGAGGGCTAGTTTTCACACTGGGATCTCCTGGGAAATTTCATTTTTCTTGGAGGGGACATCAACAACATGTAAATAATTTTTGAGACCAAAATGCTTTTCCACTTATACATAGGTCTCCAGACATTTACAAAAATGAATACCATGTCACCTCTCAATTCTTGTCTTTAAATATGAGAAGTCTTAACATTTCCCACCCCTGTTCTTTTGGAAGTCTCTGTAACTCAGAGACTGTGAAGTGGCAGTTTTAAGATGCAAATCAGTCTAGAGACCTCTGTTGTTTGGGCCCAGACAGAACTCAGATTTCTTAAAAGTTGGAATTAATTGGCAACAGTCAGAAATTAGGAGATTTCCTAACTGAATCTGTGAACTCTCTGAGAAAATCAGAAGAGTTGGCCAGCATGATACCTAGGGCTTCACAGAGCAATGATGCACTGGGGTGTGGAAGAAGCCACCCCTTTTAAAAGTTATGTGCACAGAACCCCCGGCAGCCAACATTTATGTAATTTAGGTGATCTGCCTGGCCCCTGTGCTTATTTGAACTAGTGGCCCTGTAACCTTCATTTTGGAACTCCCCAACTCTGTAGCATGTTCCTTGAGAAACGCTCATTGGTACACATGGTGACAGAGCTTTGGACAACAGAATAATGTACTGTGTGTTGTTTCCAGTCCCCCTCAAGATGGTGTCCAGTGGCTTAGTGGTCTTTTGGGGAATATCCGGCCATTGGATCAATGACATTAATAGTTCTAGGACCCTTATGTTGGGCTCTAACTGATAATTCAAAGCCATGAGCCCCATTGGTATATTTTGGGCTATTCTTCCATGAATTCCTTCACCTCCTCACTATTGGAATTTATCTCCTGATTTTCTGGCTACTTACACAGTCTCCCCAAATCTGTAGGCTAGTTATCTGGGCTGGTAATGTCTTACTGCCTAAAAATAATTGTCATAGTTTCTGTAGTTTTGGAAATTTCATTAAATCTACTTTTTTCCCACTAATTTATTTAAATTATTAGGTAAGACCAATCCCAATATGAAGGATGAGGGAATCCTACTATTAACACTTTCCCATCCAAGCAGCCTTTGTTTATTGCTTCTATCCTTTGTTCCTAACACCAAGACAGTTTTGAGGGGGTTTTTTATGATAAAATATTCCTCTCAGTCTCATAGTAACACAATAAGGGGAAGAAATTATTCATAATAGAAGATGACTGGGGTTTTCCTTCTTTGTAAAGTGATTCTCTACCAAATCTTTCAAATTATTTCTTTGGTAATTTATATCCATTCCTCCCAGTGATATTTTTAAAGCTTATATTAGATGATGTTTGTCTGGGAATTGGGACCATGAGGAAAAGTTGGCTCTCTTCCCTGGCTTGCAGATGAAGCTAAATTAACACGTACTTGTAGAAGGGACTTATATGAGCATTTTCAGGGCCTAAATATAGGAAATTATTTTGAGGGATATGCAGATAAACCAGAGTGGAGAATGGATAGAAATTATCTCAAAAAATATAGGCAAAGGCATGGCTAACCCTGGAAGAAAGTGGTAGCATGTCCTGCTGTTGTAAGGAGGGGAGGACTACTCAGAATTACTCGGATTCGATATTGATTAATTTCAGTTCATTGGCTCTTGGCCCCATTGGCTGCTGTGGAATTTAATCCTTTCAGGAATGGTGCCTGTCTTTATTCCTGACAACCCCAGGCCTTGCTCAGCCATGGGTGGCCAGGGAAGACAGTGCTTAGGTTTGTGAAGGTGAGCAATTTGACCATCTCATATTTCAAGAGGAAATCTTAAAAGAATCGCTGGACACTGTGATTGTGTCATGATGGCTCCACCCATCTCTGGCCAGCTGACCCGAGTCCTTGCCAAGGACTAGCAATGTCATTAGGGGAATAGATAGGGGCATTTAAAGCATCAAAAGACCATCCCCAACCCTGAAATCCTACCACTATGGGACTGTTTTCAAGTAGAGCAGATATGCTTTCATGCATCAGAAAGCCCACAAGCGGGGCTGCTTGTTTCGGGTACTTACACAATTCTTGATGTTGAGGTTGGCCCCATACATAATCAGGAGTCTGATCATTTTGTAACGGTTCAGCCTCACGGCATCATGCAGAGGGGTATCTCCTTCCTAGAGAAGCAGAGACCACAGGCTAAAATGGGGCCTGAGGCCAGGAAGTGGTCCCACAAGAGCCCAGGCTTGGGGAGTGATTCCAGATAAGTGAGGCTGGAGCTGCTGGAGGTGGAACTTTGCCCAGGGACTCACTCGGTCTTTGGCGTTGAGGTCCGCCTCACAGGCGATGAGATGCTCCGCGCACTCATAGTGGCCGGTCCTCACGGCTACGTGCAGCGCTGTGCTGAGCAACTGGGAAATTGAAGAATGCGACTGATTTGCGGGGCTCAGGGACAGAGGCTGTCCCAGACCCCAAGGCATGTGCGAGGGCGACAAGTGGCCACTATGGTGCCCCACAAAGCATAAGCTTCCCGCTGACCCAAATGGTGAGGTGGCTTTGGGAGAGGAGGAGGGAGGGGAGAGGGTCCAGGAGTGGGGGAGGGGGGGAAATAAATACCTTATCCCGAGCACTGATTTTTGCTCCTTTATTCAGTAGCAATTTTAAGACATCGAGGTTTCCTCCACGGCTTGCCCAGTGGAGGGCTGTAGATTCAAGCTATACCAGGTAAAAGGACATGAGTTAATGTAAAGAACTGGTCCAAGGAGTTAATACTTGGTTTCTGAGACCCGGGAACACCAGACTAGCTAGAGCACCCATGGTAGCAGTGGGCTGTCCCCCTCCGGACTACGACTACAATGACTGAGAACTAGTTTATTGAGAATGTCGGCATGCCGACTGGTCCTCCCGGCAACGTTATGAGGTAAGTGTGACCACGCTCGTTTGGCAAATGAGAAAAAAAAGTCTCCAAAATAGTCAAGTTTCTTGCCCAAGGAAGAACAGCTAGTAAGCATCAGAATAGATATCCAAACCCACATCTGCCTGGAACTTTCAGCCACTTTTGCCAAATATACTCAGAAGTTCTAGAAAAATGCATTTTAAAATTCTGGCAGAATAAAAGTAGTCCCTTCCAAGAGATTTTAATCTGGATCTGCCACCTCTTTCTGTGTCCCTGTGCTTTTTTCCCTCATCTCTTGTTGGTTCTGTGCTGTCGTTTATGCCAACCCAACCAGTGTCCCTCAAGTGTCCCCACTCAAGGTCATCGCACACTGCCCTGACTCTTGGGAGATGCCCTCTTCCCCTCTTTGACATGTTCCTGGCCTTCCAAATCATGCATTCATGAATGTTAGTGTCTTTTCATGCAAACTTTTTTTTTTTTTTTTATTGCTTTCCTGTGTGTTTGTCTTCAGGGTTCAATTTTGTTCAGATTCTTTGGACTTTTTAAAATATCCCTCTTCCACTTTGCTATAAAGTCAAATTGAGCTGCATTTAAATAAATAAAGCATTTTCCCAGCTCAATCTTCAGTCCATAAAATATGTTGTATGCTGGTCTTTGTAGAACTCACAGTAGTTGAATTATTGGGGTCTGAATAGCAGCTACTTTCCATGGATGCAGTTCATTCCGTATGCAGTTTAGCCCCTGATCTCACTGATGGCATCTATCATACAAGGTGTACAGCTAGAGAATTCTGACACATCGCTGGCTGCCAAGGGGCCACGAGCAGACTGCCATGTATAATGGAAGGGCAGGGACACCGAGAGGCAAGTGCTGACTGTATTACTTCTCAGTAATGCTACTGACTTGATACTGACCCAACTCTCTGATGGGGATATTGAATTGCATGCAGTGGCTTTCACTTCCTTCTTTCCCCTGGAACACTCATCTCCTCTTCAGTATGTATGGAAAATACTTTCCACATGACCTAGCCCTGTCTCCCAACTTCCCTTTGTATGGAGAATTGAGCTTTTGCCTGGTTTTCTCAGATCAATTTTCAATCCAATCAGCCCCATTTTTCATCATAGGTTTTCTCAAGCTTCATATGGATTCCTTATTTTGGCTCATTTCCAAACAAAGAAATGTATTTACCATATCACGGAATTCGATCTGAGCTCCAGCTTCCATTAACTTCTCCACAATTGCCAAATGTCCTTCTAAGCATGCTCTGTGAAGAGCTGTCCGTTTATACTGTCAGAAGAGAGATTTAAAAAGAGAGAGAGAGTGATGCATATAAAAAGGAGCAGAAATCCTTTCTAAGAGGTAGGAAGCTGAGGACTCCTACAACCTCACTGATAGAAACTGGAGTACTTCTTTTTGAATTAGAAATGTCAAATTTACTAAAATTTCAGAACTAGAACAGTGATCCTGCAACTGAGGCTGGAGTTTCCTGCAGGTACATTTCTAAGTGCTCAGTGGTCTACATGGAGGGATGTGAACTTCAAGCTCACAACTACCTCAATGCTGACATTTCCCTTTCTTGAATTTTGTGCCTTCATTGTTTGTGTAGAATTTGCCATGTGGACCAGAAGGTTTTCTCCCATCTGGGACCGTTGCTGGGTTGAATATCAAAAAGTATTTAAGAGAATGGGGGACTCATTTTTAGTTCAACTTCAGAAATGAGTCTCCATTCAGTTCAGGGGGGAAAGGATACAAACAGGATTAGTGCTTCTGGTAAAAAGGTTTCATATTAATGGATTGACTATTTGGCCTAGAACAACTGTTGGCATTGTTCACTTCAGTGCCCTCTATTTACAGACAAGGAAACAGAGGTCTAGGAAATGCAAAGTAGCTGCTAAAATCAAATAGTCACGTAGTGATAGAGCCAGCACTTGAACTCAAGTCACAGAGTCCCTAAGTAGTGGTGATGTGTTTAGGTCCAATCAAGGACAATGCCACTGGGGCACCTGGGTGGCTCAGTCGGTTAAGCATCTCCTTTCAGCTCAGGTCATGATCCTGGGGGTATTGGGATCGAACCCTGCATCAGGCTCCCTGCTCAGCCCCCCCACCCTGCTTGTGCTTACTCTCACTCTCTCTGTCTCTAATAAATAAAAAAATTTTTTTAGATGATGCTATTGTGTGTCTCTCTAAAAGGGACTTATTCATCCTGCCTTATTAAAACTCTACCCCAAGAACATAAAAAGCTAAAGACAAACTAAAAAGTCAGCTGGAAGAATATGGGAGTGCAAAAAATGCTGCAATTCTCAGCACGAATCCAGCCTCTTTGTTCTGGACCGCTGCACTACCCTAATATGCTAGTGGCATCTGGGACAACAGCTGGAGAGACTATTCCAGGTGGAGTGCTTGTTGGCACCATGTTAGCAAGGCGGAAGTTAAGCAGAAGAAGCACAAAATGAATGAGCTGGATTTTGCAGCGCTTTGTAGAAGCCTTACCTCATCACAGACATCTGGATTGTTCTTGTCCGACAAGAATTTTTCTACTACTGGCAGTTTATTCTCCAGGGCAGCCTTCAGGAACCTCGGCACATCCACAGGTTCCGTCTAAAGCCAAGAGCAGAGCGCGGGAGTTACCGTGAGCTTTTCGACATCCGATCAAACCCTCCACAGATATTTATTCCCCGGCAGCCTAATGCCAGACATGTAATACTACCAAAGCAACCTGTCCTTACAATGATTTCAGGTTCAGGTTCCTTTATAGCTGGGACTTTAGTCTTCTTGTATTTTTTCCTTTTCTTCAGCTGAATGATGACTTCAAGGTCTTCTAAATTTTCAAGCTTTGATCTTTGTTCTAGTTTTTTCTTCTTGAGCTAAAAAAGAAATCCATATTTCAAAACATGGTGACCAGCATTCTGGCTGTGTCTAAAAATCTGCAAGGTCTGTGATAAGTATGGGGGAAACAGCTGGAGCAAAACAGTAAAAAAAAAGTAAAAAACAAAAACAAAAAACAACAACAACCTTTAAAATTAATCGTTGACTTTGACTTGGTGACTTCTTATTCAAGAATTTTGGGCGTCTATATTTTCATCTTTACTTCCCTTGCCTGTAGCATCAGCCTTTGACTCATTGGAGTTAGGATGTAGTCTGTAACTGAGGATCGAGTCATCATTTCCATAAACAAACCCTGGATTTCTGCCGATTTTTTTAATTTAACTTTAAAGAATCCAACAATAAGGGTTAAGTTCTGAAATATCAATGCCAGTCTCTTTCAGGCAGCCTACAGAGCAGGGCTCATGAAGCAGGCTTTCCTGGGACTACTGCTAACTAAGGCATGTTTTATCTGCAATTAGTAAGGAATGAAAGTTCACACAGCACCACGGAGTTTGTCAACACAGATAATGAACACAGCCAAAGCCTGTTATTGAGAAAAAGTCTCCCCTTGGATTAACTAGACAACGTATGACATCAGAAATTCACTGGTCATGTTTCTCTTTCCAAGTCTTTAAATCAGAACGTAGTCCTAGAACCTTCAATCATTGATTCAGAATCCAGAAGTCATTGTCTTGCTACAGAATTAGTTCCTACAACCTGTCCTATAGAAGTTGTCTCTTTATGGGTTTGAATTTGGCAAAGAAACACCTTTGGAATGGTTGCATTTGTTTTGTTTCCTCTCTTTTCTCCTTCCTGCCTGGCACCTCCTCCTCTTACCCCATCCCTGACTTCCCACACTAGTGGATTCCAAGAAAGGTCCTTACCTCCGCCTCTCGCTCTTTCTCAATTTTCCACTGTTGCTCCCCCAGGCTCAGGGAGTGGGCTGGAAGCGTCTTCAGGTCCTCTTGCTTCTCTAAAGTAACAGCAGCTTCATATTGCCCATCTCTGAAATCCTCAGGTAGGAACTCCCCAGTCTCCCCACTGCCATTCTTCTTCCCTGTGACCTGGGAGGAAAGAAAATTGTAGGTCAGAAGTAGTAGGGCCTGTCCTAGGATCATTTTCCAGAGACGATGCTGTAGGGGGGCCCTGGTCCTCCCTGCCTGATGACAGCCACATCCGTGTGTGCTGTGCTCTCAGATCGCTGGCTGGGACACGCTGCTGCTGCAGGAGACCAGGAAGGCCATCAGACAATGGTCCTCCTCTCTTGGTAAAGCAAGGCTGAGTTTAGGCTGATAATTAAATGCACTTTTAATCCACCTAATCACACTTCACCTAAGAAAAATACAACCCCTCCATGATTATTTAAAATTCTTCCATTTCAGGTACTTTTGATTGACTCTTGGCCTTGAGTTGTGGAAGTTTCCAGACATCTATTCTTGCCATAGAACTTCTTCCCTAAGGCATCCTCATAACTACCTGTGAATCCACGTTTTAGTAAGAAAACCAAAGGAGAAGATAATAAATAGGAAATACAGAGAACATTCATGATGGCCAGATTTGTTTTCCCAATTTCACTTATTACATCACTTAGGCCAACCCTGTTCTATGGATGACATCAGAGTAACTGTGTATTATGCCTGAAGAAGAAGGACATTTCGAGGTTCATATAAAAACCAAGATTAAACCGGTTTTCACAGCGAGACAACAATGTGTCTTACGTACCAACTCTTCCACTTTCATCACCATCATGTCAGCCTGAGGTTGGTTGGTCTGCCCGTTTGCTTCTGTGGAACGAATGCCTGGAGTCAGCCTTGCGGAGCCCCTCCACACCGGTCGCCTTATATAGCGAGGGCCGGGTGAGGTCATCTCCCAACCTGGGAACCCAAGTAACACCCCTGCCCCCACCCGCAGCCAACTCAGAGGCAGGTGAATTTTCATTCCAGACTCAGTGTCTGGGAAGCAGAAGAGGGAGGGGCTGCCAAGTAACCCCCCTGAATGTGTGAATCAGGAAGAAATGTGAGAGGGCCATTCCCTGGGCGGTGACCACACCGCTCAGCAATGCAAGTCATCCTATTTATCGAGAAGCCAGGGGACAGCTGTCTGTTGATACCGCACCACAGGCTGCTCCTTTTCCTTCTTTGCCAGCTTTCATATGACTAACCCTATCACGAAAATGTAAATACCCTGCATAGCACGCTGCCAGTAATATCTTGCTGATAACCAGACTTATCAACACTTCACTTGGGGAAGTGTTGCTTCAGGACATCCTATTCCTATTGGTAAACAGTCTGAGAGGAAAGGATCCGGGTCCTAATGGCCCTTGTATATATCGGTTTGGAATTCTCTGGAGTGATGTCTAGGGCTAAAAAGGCCCCATGACATGCCACCTTACCATCGTTATAAGAAACTGAAAGCATTCAGTAATGCACTTTTATTTTATGGTGTCACTGGCCATAATTAGCACATGACATGCTTCCTGTCATCTAAAAGGACATACTTACTGGGGCCTCTTTGATGCAAATGGTCCCCACCAAGATTAGAGGGGATCAGTTATTTAGAAATGGCATGGTGTTGATTGGGTCATAGAGCCAAGGTTCTCAGAGGCTATCGCTAAAACACTCAGCTGTGCGAGCTTGTCAAAAATGCAGATCTCCTGGGCCCACTCTGGGGCATTCTGAATCCATTTATGGTGGGTCCTAGGAATCTGTATTTTTCAAAGCACCCACAAAATTCTGATGTATCGAGGTTTGAGACACATTGCTAGAGAGGCAGAGGGCTTTGCTCTGGGGAGGGGTGAAGACTACCCCGGTTTCTGGTTTCTCATTCTGAGGTGTTAAATTACCTAAAAATATTTAGGCCTTTTTTTTTTTTAAGATTTTATTTATTTATTTGACAGAGAGAGAGAGAGCACAAGTAGAGAGGCAGGCAGAGAGAAAGGGAGAAGCAGGCTCCCCGCTGAGCAGAGAGCCCAATGTGGGGCTTGATCCCAGGACCCCAAAACAACGACCTGAGCCAAAGGCAGAGGCTTAACCTACTGAGCCACCCAGGAGCTCCAATATTTAGGTCTTTTTATGGTTCAGGAAGAGACTAGGATTGTACCTTCAAAGCCATTTATAACCTTAGTTTTTTTCAGTAAGAGAAACAAAGGGGAAAATGAGAGGGAGTATTTATGGAGGGGACTGTTAGGATGTTATGTTGAATTTATGTATCTGTAACCCCTCAAGACTACTCTGCCCCACCAATATGGCTGCCATCCTCTTCTCCCCTCAAACTGATCAGCTCCTGGACATCTTCTGGAACCGTCAGAATGAGATATCGACTGCCTACACTGGCAGAGAAGAACTCTCCTAATAACTCCTTTATCTGTTCTGGTCTCCTACTGTTCTTTCCTAAAAGGGGTTTACTTAAAGCAAATCTCCTGGTGTGTTCTTTGAGGCAGACACAACTCTTATGTCTTCCTTGGTTTTTCCATCCAAGTGAGAAATGGCCATTTTAGCTTTTCCTACCATTTCTCAGGGCTTTTTGTTCCAGGCTTGACCCAAACCGAGAATAGTGTTAGGAGACATCTTTGGGGAAGGGTCACAGGTTAAGGGTCTTGAATATGGAATCCCACCACCGTCAGTCCCTGAAAGTTCAAGCAAGACCCACATGCTTTCATTTTACACTGGGGGTTGAGGCCCAGAAACAGTGATTAACTTGCTGCAGATACACAGCAGGTTGGTGGATACTCGGTTGAAGAGTTTCGATTCCATCCATCAGAAGCCGAAGCTTACAGAGCACAGAGATTTTCAAGGGCAGGGCCCAACCAAAACTGATAAAAGGCGCTCATTGTTTAGATCACCTCAAACAATGCAAGCAGAAGTGAGTGGAAGACAGCACATCAAGCTTTAATCTTCCCTTAGTCCCTGAGTTTTTCCTCTCAAACCTGACTGATTCTGTACTAGATGCTCCAGGATGTCTTTCTTTCTGTCTTTTCTTTTCTTTTTCTTTTCTTTTTTTTTTTTTTTTGAGACAGAGAGAGAGAGAGAGAGAGAGTGGGGCAAAGGGTCAAAGGGAAAGGAAGATAGAGAATCTCAAAATCTCAAGCAGACTCTAGACCCAGCTTGATCTCACGACCCCAAAATCAAGACCTGAGTCAAAACCAAAACTCAGCCCCCTGACTGACTGAGTCCCCCAGGTGCCCCTCCAGGAAGTCTTGACGGGAACTTTGCAGAGGGTGAGAGTGGAGGACAGTTCATGGAATGGGCTGAACTGAGAGAAAAGGAGAGAACTGGTCAGGTCAGCCATGACTGTCAGGTCAGCAAAATCCCTGCTGGGCCTCTCCACGCCACTGCCCCCGTGTTGGGCCAGTAGGCATGACCACATAGGACAGGATCTGTGCTTCCAAAAGCTATTCTCGGTGCATTTGGCTCCCTGACCACACATAAGGCAAAATTGTATTTTCGAATCATTCTTATCAAAATTGAGAACAGAACTTCTCAACTAGAGGTAAGTTCTGTCTCTTCTGTTTTTTTGTTTGTTTTGTTTTAAAAACTTCCCTCCTGTAAAAGCACCTCATGGGGGAAGTTCTGAAACATATATATTTGGCTGGATCTTACTCCCCCACTAGGCACAATCCTGCTTTACCGAGATGAGTTCAGAGAAAAAAGCTTCTCAGTGGTTCTACCACTCTTTACGGAGCATCAGCCGTCTGTGGACAGAGGGAGCAGGGAAATGGTTCCTGGGTTTTGTTGGAGTTACCTCATGAGCCTTTCACCCAATTTCCACAGCATTTCTGCATTTCGGTGGGACCAGAATCAGCACCCTGTTTCCAGCTGGAAAGAGTGAGAAGCAGAGGAACAGAGCCCATGGCACTCACTGTTGTCACCCCAAGTTCCAAAGACGTGCCCAGACCCCACCCTGGGAATTGTGCGGCAGCTCCGCTCCAAAGGCAATCTCGTCTTTCCAACTTTGGGGACCTTGTACTTCACTGTACTTCTACTAAGATATTTCTCTTATTATATTTTCTTAACTATGTAAGTAATCTGTGCATGTCATTGTTAAAAAGTAAAAAGACCCAGAATGTTGCTCTTGCAATCTTACCAAGGGTTGATTTGATACTTGATTTTTTTTCACCTGATAACGTGTCTGAGCACTCATCTTCTACCAGCACAGACCAATCTATTTCATTATTTTAATCAACCGCATGGATTTCCACGTGTGGACAGACCATTCCTTATTTACCCACTCTCCCATCTGTGGATGTTTAGGCTGTTTTTCAAAACAGGCCCCTTTATTTGCTCTAATCAAAAACATCTTATAGCGCATAACATTTTATTGTTATTAACACATCATGTCCTTAGAACACCCACCTCCATACTAAAAGGAATGACTCCAAGGACGGTAGCCAGATTCTGACTCAGAAGACACCTTGTTCCGTGGTTGTATTTACAATTGCTCATTTTGCCCTCCCTCTTCACAGCCTTCCCGGAGCCAGCAGCTACTCACCTCCCTTGGCTCAGAGAAGAGGCTGACTCTGCCTGACTAGGAATCCAAGTAGCCTTACGGCCAAGCCATGGCTCAGCTTACACACTTGAAAATGCCAAAGGCAGGTCATAAAATGAAGCAAAGAAGCTTCAAGGTTGTTTCTCCACCCCCACCAGCTGGGAATGGAATAACCTGTATTTGAAAAGCTGAACACACTGGGGACATATTTGAGCAGGATGGTGGTATCTGCCTTCATCTCCTCTCAAGAGAGGAGACCTTTTCTGCCCAGTGCTCTGGAATCAAAGCACATGCACACTGCCTATAAGCAATGGGGCACAAGCTTTCTTTTTGCAGGTATTGGTGGCCCCCGGAAGGAGAGGTAGGTGAGAGGGTAGGTCTTACCTCCACACCTTATGGCAGGTGCCTTGTAAATTACATGTCTCAACCTGAATTTTGCCACACATATGAACCCATGTCAGCCAATAGGCACACACAGCCACACGGGCTCTTCTATAAACTCAATGAAACCAGCCCCATCTTAGGCCCTCATACAACAAACAGCATAAAAGGTTCAGTTGAGGCCAATGAAACCACATCTTAGTAGCAAATTTTAGCTAAGTTTCTGGTCTAATCAGGCGACAGAACATTCCATGTATGGCCCAACACAAGATCTGACAAAGTCCTTGTACTCACTATAGACCTAGGACTCCAACAGGCATAAAAAAATGTCTGACACACAGTAGGGCTTAATATTTAAGTAACACCTGGCAGTATAGTTATATGCTTTTCTAGACATACCATATATCTTGAATCCTCCTTTCAATGACAAATAATTTGTAATATTGTTAATGCTAATTAACAAAGAGTGCTTTAGTACTAGTAAGAGTTAAAGATGGTTAAAGGGATTGTGGTAGCCTCTTCCAGAACGTGCACAGCTGATAGACTTCTTATAAACCCTAAGTAACCACAAGTGTACCGTGCCCAGTTAGGTCAGGTCAGATGTGAATTAACCTTTCCCAGGGCAGTGGTTCTCAAGGCCGAGTGCATCTTAGAATTGGCTATGAAGCTTTTAAAAGATGCTAATACTCCAGCCTCACCCTAGGTAAATGAAATCTGAACCTTTGCTGTAAGTTCCAGGTATTGGCATTTAAAAAATTTCTCCAGCTGATTCTAATTTCCACCCAGCTTTGAGAATACCAACACAGGATCTAGATTTAAGTGACTATATATAAATAAATGTACATATATTCTTGAAGGAATAGGAGGCAGTCAAGCTATCCTTACCCCAGTTTCTGAATTTTGATTGTTAAAGATTCTGCCTTTATGATGATTATGGAAAACACACACACACACACACACACACACTTTATTTATTCAATATTTGGCCTTACTATGTGTCAGGCATTTTTATAGAGCTGAGATAAAGAAAGAGGGAGCCTGGCTTTTAATCCTGGCCCTGCCCTGTGTCTAGTTGAGCAAGTCCTCTCACATCTTAGGACATCAAATCCTCCAGTTATCAAAGGAAAGTTTTGAATGAAATGATCTCTGGGGCCCTAAAATTTTATGGAGGTCTTCAAACCACTGAATCAAAAGGTAGAAATAAACATTCCTGACTGCAGCATTACATGCAGATGGTAGAGGTGATTCTCCAAAGCCTCTAAAAGAGGAAATGGTCCATGAAGCCTCCACTAGCCCAGACATTTCAAAGACACACCCCCTTTTGATAACCATGAAAATCTCACACCTTCTGTTAACATGAATAGGAATGTCAAGAGGAACTTGAGGCCAAAACCAAATCAAAGCAATAGTCATTTTGAATATGCTTTTCCAAAGCTCCCCCCAGACTTTAGAGATCTTGATAAGGCTTCTTCCCTCCTCCTTCCCATGGAGAATCTCTGCCCCAATTCTGGCCTTTGCTGGAAACCATGTAGAAAAAGGACTGATCAATGGACAGGAAGGGCTGTCAGGGACTTTATATTAAAAGTCTTATTTCTCCAAACAGTGGATTCTTTTTTAGGTCCCTGCATTAATTTCCATAGTCTTAGTAAGGCAGAGCCTTTAACAATCAACATTCTGAGCCAGTGATAAGGTTGAGGGGACTCTTACTACGGGAAGAATGGGTGTGCAGGAGAATCAGCTAATGTGAATGCATAACGATTCCCCTTCCTGCCCCTAATGTTTCTGAAAACCTAAACTTACTTCATAAAATGAAATTTCACTGAATGGACAAGGGCATGGTAGAGAGTTTGCATTGAAGCAGTTTGGGGAAAAAAAAGTCCAATTGTCACAGTAATGCTCTGAAAAGATTTTGATGCAACTTTGGAATTACTTCACATCCAATTACATAGGACATCCACTTGGGGTGAGAGATAAGTGCCTCTATGACTGCAAACATAGAAGGAAAATCCATTTAACCTCTTTATCCAATTTATTAAAGCAGGGAAGAATTATTTTTTAAATGCAATTTCTGACTTCAGGTAAGGGGTATTGGAAAAAATGTCTCGGTATAGTTTGGAGTTTCCTAATAAAGAAGAAAGTGCTGCAAGACATCTTAAGTATGGGTTCTTTGGGAAGCAGAGAAATTTAGTAAAAATCAGGAAAAGCACTGAGTGGTCACTGAGTCACTGGCCATTAGGAAGGGCCAGGCTGAGGCAGGCAGGACCCTTCTACTTTATCGACTCAAACCTCCCTTTGTAAACATCCTGATGTGTGAAATCTCACTGCAACATTGCTTCTCGTGGCTCACCTAAGTCTTGGCAGTTTAGTCAGTTTGTCTCATTCTAGCTTCAGAAAATCCCATCCCCAACAAAAACATCCACGGAGCACATTTTACTGTGAGTCTTCCTAGATCAAGGGAGACAGAGCTGAAAGATGAAGTTCCAGCCACTGAAATCCTCCTGGAACTAACCTTTTCTGCTGGCTCAAAACCCTTCTTATAACTAGGTATTTTTGAGTTCTCTTGAATACTGAATTTTGGAATGTAGAAAAGCCTTCAGTATTGTCTAGCCCAGTCCCCTAACTAAACACCCTGGAGCAAGTGACACCTGAAGAGGTCAAGGGGCTTGTCCCAAATGGCATACAGGGCCGGGGTACAAACCCACCTCTCCCCACTTCTAGGCCCATCCTTCATTCCCAGAGGAAAAGTATTGTTCAAGTATCAAGATAGGTTAGCTGATATCTGGTGACCAAACTTATTGTCAAAAGAAGCGCTAGGGCTCAGTTCTCAGTAGTTTTTTAAAACTTTCCATCTGTTCAAATTTCCATCTAGAGTTGAGAAAACCATCCTAGGGCTGAGATTTATGTGAATATGTATGTAAATATACATATATATGTATTTTTGAAGTCGTAGTGAACAATTAAGCCATCCTTGTCATAGTCTCAGAGTTGTGACTATAAGACCTTGGGAAAAAATACATTTTATATGCAAATTATTCACTCAATGTTTATTTAGCCTGTTCCTGCAGGACGACCTGACATGTATTTCCTAAAGTGTTGCAATAAGAAGTGGACGTCATCACTTACGCAATATCCTTACCAAAAATGATTAACCCGAGTCCAATCATGAGGCAACATTCAGACAAATCCAGAATGCCAGACCCTCACACAAAACAGCCAGTTGGGCTCTTCGAATAGGTCAATGACTTGAAAAGCCAAACAAAAAAAGAATCGGCTTTTCTAGATTAAAAGAAACTTAAAGAGATGTAACAATCAAACAAAATACATGAATTTTGGTTGGATCCTGTAATTTAAAAAACAAAAACCATACAATATATTTTGGGAACAATTAAATTTGAATACAACTTGAGTTTTAAACACTATTAACAATAGTTTTCTTATGTTTTATGATGGTTTTAAGATACTGCAGGAGGATGTCCTTATATATTCTGAATTATTTGGGGGTGGGATGTCATGATACCTGCTTTCAAATGGTTCAACAGAAAAACTATGTGTGTGTATCTGTATCTAGAGAGAAAAGACTGAGAAAGAAAAAGAGTATAACTATAAAATATTAACAATTGACTCTAGGTGAAGAGTATAGGGGTTCTCACTGACTGCTGTTTTTTCCATTTTTCTGTACCTTTTCAAACTTTAAAATAAGTACAACTTGGGGCATCTGGGTGGCTCAGTCAGTTAAGCATCTGCCTTTGGCTCAGGTCATGATCCCAGGGTCCTGGAATTGAGACCCACATTGGGCTCTCTGCTCAGTGGGAGTCCGCTTCTCCCTTTGCCTCTGTCCCTCTATCCAGTCATATTCTCTCCCTCTCTCTCAGTCTGTCTCAAATAAATAAAAGCTTAAAAAAAATACCTACAACTTTTTAGTAAGAACATAGAACATAAGCTTCATGAAGCAGGGGATGTCTTCCTGCTTGTCTCACTGATGTACGCTGGGCACATAGTAGGCACTCAGTAAACCTGGGTCTAATGCAAAGCGAACACGAAGAAGGCGGTGGGCTTGGGGCTGGGGGAAAGGGCCGGAAACCAGGAGCCTGCAGGCAGCGTGCCTGTCCCTCTGGGGTTTGCAGACCCCGGTGGCAGGAACGCCCGCACCGGGTCCCCTCTGAGCTGCCAGACAGGCAGCACGTTGGGGAGAGAGTCCCTCAGCCAGAGGGCTTACCCATGACCCGCCTTCCCGCCAACGCCACGGTGGAGCTGGAAATGGCATGGAGATGTTTCTGATGAGAGGAGAAAACTGGGGCTTCTGTCTGCACACAGCTGCTCAGGCACACCCCATGGATCCCAGGGGAAATGTGAGCATGTGTGGACCCTCCGGGGTGGTGAGGTCCCAGAGCCCCCCACGCAAATGGTGAAATTGAAAGTCTTATGGTCAGGGGGCAGCTGACTTCTTTCTCTATTAAATCTCCTTTCCTGCCACCAAAAGAGTGTATTGCTTTCAAAAGATGAGTCGTCTAACATTCGACCAGCTGATGACTTCTTACTTCATTTCCAAATTCTGGGTTTGAATGTGTACTAATAGCTAAAAGATGAATAGAACAGAAACGGCCCTGGAGGCTAATGGAGGAGGAGAATGGGGGACTCAGGTGTGCGGCAGACTAGAGAGGGGCTCAACCCAAGGGCGACCACCTAAAGGTTTCTTTCTCTCCTTCCTTCATCCCTCCTTTCCCTTCCTCCCTTCCTCTTTTCTCTACCCTCTAGCCACCTCAAAAACCAGAGGGACTGAAACCAAAGTCAGGTGAAGGTTGAAGGACCCCAGCCTTCATCCTCCCTAAAACTTGGTAAGTGGGGCCATGCCCTCCTATTAAGTGACTATTTCAGAAAGAGGTTCGGACCCTTTTAACTAGAAACACCCGCCCCCCCTCCCTTCCCGCCCCCAGGCATGTCCTCCCTTTCCTGTGTCAACCTGCAAGGGAAGGTGTTCTTACCCCTCCCCCTCAGAAGAGCCTGGCAGGGTTTTCTGAACTGAATTCATGTAAGAAAGGGAAGAGCCTGTTTGGAAAAACATACTCTTCTGCTGCCAACACAAGCAGACCTTCTAGGGAGGAGGGAAACTGTAACCCCTCCAAGATCTTCGCTCTCCTTCAGAGCAGGGGCTCTCAGGTTTCACAAAGGAATTTATAGAGCAGACTGACGCCTCTGGGGTTGGAATAGCTCAGTACTAAGAGGAGAGCCAGGAAGAGGGCTAGGCACCCTTCTCTGCTTTGTGCAGGCTGGGGATTGTTTACAGGGAATGAAAATGTCCTCTCACTGAAAAGGAATGTTTGGCAAGGAAATGACCTCTGGAGGCACAAGCCGGTCGCTCCCTGGGGACTCAGTTTGGGATAGTGACCATCAGAACCACCAACCTGGACAAAGCCCTACTCGGTGGGGTGGGGGAGGGGGCTGAGGGTTAGGGGAGCTCGGTGATGCTTAAAGCAACTCCTGCCTTCGAAGGACAGCTGTCCTCTCTTCTAGGTAAGTTATGGATGGCAAATGAAGGAAAAGGAGAAAAAATCAGAGGTTGGAAATCACTTAGGGAGAAATAAGAGGAATGCTTGACTTGTTGGTGTTCCCTACTTAGCTGAGAGCTTGGCCTAGGTCTTCTCAAACCCGTGTTTAGGGGGCACTGCATGGTGTGGGGTGAGTAGCTCTGCTGGCTGACATCTAGCAGAGAGAGATGATGTCCTTCCTTATTTGGTGGCTCGAGAAGCCAGTTCCCTCCTCATCTCTCATTGCACAAGGACTGGGCCCTGGTCAGCAGAAGCCCAGCCATTCAGCAGCCCCCTCGCACCCCACCCTGGCCCCCTGTCTTATCGCAGAGTCTTCACTGAGGAATTCTGAGGCCCACCCCAGGGCTCCGGAAGTGCTCCAACCCATGGCCTGCCACTTGGCTCCTCTTGTGATGACAAGCAGATAACATAGCTCACATGCCTTCTCCTTTCCCTGCATACCAACCAGACCCCAGCTCTGAAAAGGGAACGCACCACAAACCAAGAGAGATGGAAGTTTATTTTTATAGAGACGTTGTTAGGACGTTGCAGTAAGCCTAGAATTATGGAACGTGCTTCCCCATGTTGCTCCAGGGTCTCTCCTCAGTCACCGTAAGATTTTTACAGATGGGGAAATTAGTGGGTGCGGAGGTTAATTAAATATCCACAGTCCCATAGCAAGCACGTATGTGTGTGTGCATGTTGGGGGGTGGGGAGAGTTCAGATTCAAAGCCCAGGCTGACTCCATGTCCAGAGGCCCTTTATTGTAGTTAAATCCCATCAGAACTGAGCATATCCCTGATGGCAGTCACCACCGAGAAGATTTGCCAAGTTCGGGTATCCTTAACTTCAAGACAAGCATTCCTTCTTCAAGGCATGGTATCAAAAAGTACATTTGCATATCCATCAACATCCGCTGGGGTTAGAACCACAACTCAGAGGCAATGGACAGAGTCTCTATATCTGAGAAACAACCAGAAAGCAGAGAAAATATTTGCTAAACACATCAGCAGATGAATGGATATAAATATGAAACAAAGTGGCAGGGTATACATCCAAATCGATACATATGAATGAATTCAATGCCTCTTTTAAAAGACAAATGATCTTATATGGAGTGAAACAATATAAACCAAGCTATCAGCTATTTATGAGAGACACACTTATGCTAGCACAAGATCGAGAGGAAGAAAATAAAGGGATGGACAGAGGGACGCCATGTAAAGGCTACCAAAGTATGCAGAAGGGGCAATATTAGTACCAGACACAATAAATCTGAGGCAAGAAGTGCCAAATGGGAGAAAGAGAGATGAACAACATCCGAGAAGAAGTTCTGAGCATCATTAATGTGCATGCACTCAACAACATAGCGTTGGAAACATCGAAAGACCAAATCTGTATACTCAGGCATGCTAAAAACATGTACACATAATAAAAAGTACTTTTTGGACCCGACAGAAACTTGCTGTCTCTTCCAATGGATAAATTGTCTGCAGTATATTTAAGGCAGGGAGCTTCAGCTCAGACTTTCAGATTGAAAAGATCCAAAATATTTCGGGGAGAGCTTATTTATGCTGTATGAGTATTTTATGTCAGAGAAGCATTATGACAAATAGACCGTGAAAATCACACCACATCCTAAGGAAAAACAAAAAGCCACAGAAGATTCTTGGAGTGTCTCTTCAGGAAATCCTCAAGCACTCAAAGCTCTTGCCAGTTAGGGTAATGTGTTCATAAATTTCCCCGAACAAACTCATTCCAGCATCAGAAAATGACAAATCAATCAAACTTTAGAGAATTGATGGCTAAACTCTTCCAGGTCTATGGGCATGAATCCAGGAAAAGAATTTATGCCAGGATATTGAACCCCTTCCTGCCAAAAATGGAAAGAAAGATGGAAAGAAAACCAGTTACTTCAATTCATATCTACCACATTCTGGGCAAGAGAGTGAGGATTCGCTTAGAACTTCTAATAGGGGACATGAAATTCCTAGCAAAAATGTGGAACTGAAGCAGTTAGTTCTTAAACAGATCTCATCTTCTCCAGTGGGGGGTGGGGTGGGGTGTGTGTGTGAGCAAGAAGCTAATGAGGAAAAACGTTATCTGTGGACAACCCTGGGCATCTAGGATTCTAAATGATATCTTGTGAAGGGAAGAAAATTGAGTGGATATTGAAGGAAAACCTAAGAACTAGTGCATGCTAATCTAGAGTTTATTCTGGAAAGTGTAAATTAGACAATGAATTGGTTAGACATGCTGATAACATTCCAAGAGAAGAGGACCTTTTCTTCCTGATCCTGTGTCAGGTACTTAGGTGAATTCTCACACCTGAAGGGGATTTGATGTAGTTGAGGTCACTAGTGCCTTAAGTTCTACATCCAAACTGTGAGAACATGGACTGGAGACCTTATAGGTCATTAACAAGGTTGGCCGGTGTGTGAAAGAGTTAGCCAGACACACATACACACACATATACATATATGTAACACATGTATATATCTCTATATATTTAACTGCAGAGAGAAAGGGAGATTAACTTGTGTCTCTTTCTGCCTCTTCGTCATTCCTTGTAGTCTCTTTTCTCTTTCTCTTCTCCAGTCTAACACTGCTTCATTCCCTGTGTGTCTGCCAGTGGGTAGGTCTTGTCTCTGCGTTTCTCTGTGTGGGGTTCAGTGTATTCTTCTCAGTCATTGGCTGCCTACCCCTCTCTCTTCCTCTTTCTGTCCCCCTCCCTTCCTTACTCCTGCCTTTTGCTCTGGCTCTGGCTGCTTCCCCTGCTGCTATGATGCATTTTCTATTGATGGAGTGAGCATTAAGGATGCCCAAATATGGTAAGGGTTTCAGTCAGGGTTGAGATCATGGTAGACAGGCAATGCTTACACCCTGCACCATGCTCAGGAAACTCAGGACTGTCACAAACACTGGCCCACCTTATATCCAGCCTCCTGAGATCAGAGGAAACGGAGTGATGTAGCCAGACCCTAGCTTATAAAAGGCAGCAGAGACTCTCTGTTGGCAGCTGCCACTTGTTACAGTTCCGTCGATTTTCCATCCCAAAGCAATTTACATTCATGTCTCTGTTATGATCACTTTGCTGTGCCCTTAGTGGAGGGGAAACCATCTTCCCTAGAATCAATTTAGATAATTAGAGTAAATCCACTGGATAAGGAATCCTCAGATACAACAATGCAACTATTGAAAGATTTTTTTTTCTTTTTAAATTCACCCTCCTTTTAAAAGAATATTCAAAGAATTGCCCCATCAGAGCTCTGAAATGTCAAGAATTCCTCTCATTTCTTGCTGTGGTTAATGCCAGGAACATTCTAGAACATTGCAATTGCTCATTCCTTAGAATGAAGGATAGAGAATGATGTTGTTTGCCTGAGATTCAACCCACCTGAGAAGTATTTTTCCAAGGTGCTCCTTGAGCTAAAGCCTGGCTAAAAACCTTTCAAACCAATCTATGGGAAAATATCTTTTTTAATTAAAGAGCTTTGCTAAATCAAGCATTCCTCCATGGCATTTTAGGGATTTTATTTTTACTGAATCCTTCTAGAACCTGCAGGAAATCTTCAAAATGGACGACACCAATTTCAGCTACAGAAAACAGCTGCAGTGAAGGTCAAGGGAGACAGGCAAAAGTGAGGAATGTAAAGGGTATAGCCCATTGATTTTTTTTAAAGGGGATTCCAACCCAGAAAGGCTGAGAAACCTATCCCTTAAATTCATGGTTCATGAAATTGATTAGAAAGGGCTTTTAAAGTCTTGTGGAGGGGCTATATAGGGTATGAAATTTTCCACCTAGGACAAATTCTGAACTGTAATGGGACTTTCCCTCAATCTAACCTATTTATTACCATTTACTGAGCACTCACCATATGCCACCCCTTGGGACAAATGTTTGATTTGTTCATATAAATCTCATAGTCATTTTTAAATACTATGATTATTTTCTCTCTTTTACAAATGGACAAATAGAGCCTGATGGGTTAAAGCAATTTGTTTACACAGCTAAGAAGAAAGAGATCTGAGATTCAAACCCACAATTGCTGACCTTACAGTCTATGTTTTTAAATACCTGTCTCATGGCCAGACTTGCCACCAGGGGGTCCAGATTCAGAGAGAAAATTGGCTCTGAGCACCAGTGACAACAAATGTCCCAGATGGGGATCCTACTTGTTGGGGCCAATTCCATGTTAAAACCTGTTAAACCCCTAGGGCCTGCCTGAGCCTACTTAGCCATAGAGACTCCATGATGCCTAGGTAGACATTTTGTTGTTTAATAAATGCCTCAGCAGTTACTGATATCAGTTCCAGGTAACTGTTGCTAAAACACACATCTAAAACAAGGCCAGACAGGTGGAAACATCCAGTCAGCCAAAGCCACATATGTAAAGGTCTGCGGTTGTGCCCCATAAAACTAACCTGTAAGACCAAGGGGGGGTCGCTCTCTTTGGAGGCAGCCCTGGCTGGTCAGTCTAACTTCCAATGCTTGGCATAAAATAAGGCTTTGCATAACTTTCACTTTGTCTCAGTCTCGTTTCTTTGATAATGGACCCAACACTGCTAACCCTCCCCTGGGCCTAATCAGTAAATCTCAGAATGTTATGGAGATCATCATAGAAAGAGCTACTCGGGTTCATCAAGTCCTATGCCATTTGCAAAGTCTGGTATCTATAATCTCAGATGATCTTTTCTAGAACTCTGTGACTTAGGGGTTGGTATTCCCATTTTAACAGAAAAAAGGACTAAGACCCAATGAGGTTAAGTACTTTCTCAAGGTCACGTATTTGGTAACTTCAGAGCCAAGGCCTGGGCCAAGTCCACCTGAATCTTTGTCCAGGGGCCTTTGAGCTGCTTCTGCTGGGCCAACTCCAATCCATTGATCACGACTACTATGAAGTGTTTCGAAAAATAGTCTTAGGATGGATCAAGACTTGGTGAGAAAAAGGATCATGATTGATTAACCATGTCGGCACAGACGGTAGAAGGAGGAGTGGCAGCACACTTGCCATAATTATGTCATCTCTGATCTACTTTGTGCAAACTCAAATTTTCCAGAAGAAGGAATGAAGGCAGATCTCAGAAATTCTGAGAATACTCAAAATTCTAATTGAGTCAATTCCAGCTGCGCTGAAACAGAATTGGATGAAGTGAAAAACTAATGTTTAATATAAATAAAAGGAAGGTAATTTGTAATTAAAGTACTATCTACTTTAGTAGTTATTTCCTGGGGCACAATGATACTAGAAGTCATAACAAAGTAGCGAATCGCGTGGCCTGCTTATAATGAATACGTTTGGATTAAAAAAAAAAGGAGAAGCCAACATCAAGTTGAATATTGTTAATACCTTGTCTTTATAGTTAACATATTGAAATAAGGCCTAAATAAATACATTTCTTTTTTTCCCATGTAATTTAAATATGTAAATTTCTTTTTTTTTCCCCATATGTAAGGTTTTATTTTTTTTTAATTATTTTTATTAACATATAATGTATTATTTGCCTCAGGGGTACAGGTCTGTGAATCATCAGGCTTACACATTTCATAGCACTCATCATAGCACATACCCTCCCCAATGTCCATAACCCCACCACCCTCTCCATAATCCCCCTCCCCCCAGCAACCCTCAGCCTGTTTTGTGAGATTAAGAGTCTCTTAAGGTTTGTCTCCTTCCCAATCCCATCTTGTTTCATTTTTTCCTTCCCTACCCCACAAACCCCTCGCTCTGCCTCTCAAATTCCTCATATCAGGGAGATCATATGATAATTGTCTTTCTCTGATTGACTTACTCCATTCAGCCTAATACCCTCTAGTTCCATCCACATCATTGCAAATGGCAAGATTTCATTTCTTTTGATGGCTGCATAGTATTCCATTATATATATATATGTATA
>PISX010015393.1:0-49711 GCA_004024625.1 Mellivora capensis | reverse complement strand
CTATATAGTCCCCTTCTCCCCTTTCACAATATAAATATGTATAAGAGAGAAATGAAGAGCAAAATTTCTGAAAACACAGACTTTGAAAAAATGTCTTTCAAGTTAGATTGACCTTTTGCTCACGAAAATCATGCCTGGAAAGGCTGTCAAGTAGAACAGATGTGTGTTAAGTATGTACATACTTAAAAAAATGCCAGGGATGTTCCTGAATGTTTTCTTCAATTATCTGTGGAACTCCTTGGACCATGTTTTAGAAAATGGCTTTAATTTTCTTTGAGGGATTATCATAATTGAAAAGGTCACAGGAATCAGCTCCATTACTAATGCATTTGTACTTGCCAAGGCTCAGTCATGGGAAATCTCTCTGGTTTTCATATTCAATACTTTTCTTTTTTGCTTTGTTGTATGATAAGGGAGAAGAAAGGGTTGGCATGAAGGGGAAGTAGATCTGGTGCCAACTTTATTTTTATTCCTGCGGTTCTGATCTTTGCCTTTCCTGAGCCTTGTCATCTGTCAGGCAAAGTAAGAGTACTGTTACATTAAGGGTTTTAAAAAAGAATTGATCATTCAATACTTTCAGAAAGCATATTCAAGTAATGTTTACAGTGCCATTCTCATGTACACGATACCTTCAAGTTTCCAGAATAACATATGTATGGTGAAATTTTTTTTTCCCATTCAGAGACCAGAATCCCAAAAGAAATTGTTTATTATTATTTTTTAAAATATCTTTTTAGCATAACAGAATTCATAGTTTTTGCACCACACACAGTGCTCTATGCAATGCGTGCCCTCCATAATACCCACCACCTGGCTCCCCCAACCTCCCACCGCCCACCCATTCAAAACCCTCAGGTTGCTTTTCAGAGTCCATAGTCTCTCATAGTTCATCTCCCCCTCCAGTTTCTCTCAACTCCCTTCTCCTCTCCATTTCCCCATGTCCTCCGTGTTATTTGTTATGCTCCGCAAATAAGTGAAACCATATATAATTGACTCTCTCTGCTTGACTTATTTCACTCAGCATAATCTCTTCCAGTCCCGTCCATGTTGCTACAAAAGTTGGGTATTCATCCGTTCTGCTGGAGGCATAATACTCCATAGTGTATATGGACCACATCTTCCTTATCCATTTGTCCATTGAAGGGCATCTTGGTTCTTTCCACAGTTTGGCGACTGTGGCCATTGCTGCTGTAAACATTGGGGTACAGATGGCCCTTCTTTTCACTACATCTGTATCTTTGGGGTAAATACCCAGTAGCACAATTGCAGGGTCATAGGGAAGCTCTATTTTTAACTTCTTGAGGAATCTCCACACTGTTCTCCAGAGTGGCTGCACCGACTTGCATTCCCACCAACAGTGTAAGAGGTTCCCCTTTCTCCACATCCTCTCCAACACACGTTGTTTCCTGTCTTGCTAATTTTGGCCATTCTAACTGGTGTGAGGTGGTATCTCAATGTGGTTTTAATTTGAATCTCCCTGATGGCTAGTGATGATGAACATTTTTTCATGTGTCTGATAGCCATTTGTATGTCTTCACTGGAGAAGTGTCTATTCATATCTTCTGCCCATTTTTTGATATGATTATCTGTTTTGTGTGTGTTGAGTTTGAGAAGTTCTTTATAGATCCTGGATATCAACCTTTTGTCTGTACTGTCATTTGCAAATATCTTCTCCCATTCCGTGGGTTGCCTCTCTGTTTTGTTGACTGTTTCCTTTGCTGTGCAGAAGGTTTGATCTTGATGAAGTCCCAAAAGTTCATTTTCGCTTTTGTTTCCTTTGCCTTTGGAGACATATCTTGAAGGAAGTTGCTGTGGCTGATAACAAAGAAGTTACTGCCTATGTTCTCCTCTAGGATTCTGATGGATTCCTGTCTCACATTGAGGTCCTTTATCCATTTCGAGTTTATCTTTGTGTACAGTGTAAGAGAATGGTCAAGTTTCATTCTTCTACATATAGCTGTCCAATTTTCCCAGTACCATTTATTGAAGAGACTGTCTTTTTTCCACTGTGTATTTTTTTCTGCTTTGTCAAAGATTATTTGACCATAGAGTTGAGGGTCCATACCTGGGCTCTCTACTCTGTTCCACTGGTCTATGTGTCTGTTTTGATGCCAGTACCATGCTGTCTTGGTGATCACAGCTTTGTAGTAAAGCTTGAAGTCAGGTAAAGTGGTGCCGCCAGTTTTATTTTTGTTTTTCAACATTTCCTTAGCAATTTGGGGTCTCTTCTGATTCCATACAAATTTTAGGATTATTTGCTCCAGCTCTTTGAAAAATACTGGTGGAATTTTGATCGGAATGGCATTAAAAGTATAGATTGCTCTGGGTAGTATAGACATTATAACAATGTTTATTTTTCCGATCCAAGAGCATGGAATGGTCTTCCATCTTTTTGTGTCTTCAATTTCTTCTGTGAGTGTTGTGTAGTTTCTCGAGTACAGATCCTTTACCTCTTTGGTTAGGTTTATTCCCAGGTATCTTATGGCTCTTGGTGCTATAGTAAATGGAATTGATTCTCTAATTTCCCTTTCTGTATTTTCATTGTTAGTGCATAAGAAAGCCACTGATTTCTGTACATTGACTTTGTATCCTGCCACGTTACTGAATTGCTGTATGAGTTCTAGTAGTTTAGGGGTGGAGTCTTTTGGGTTTTCCATATAAAGAATCATGTCATCTGCGAAGAGAGAGAGTTTGACTTCTTCCTTGCCAATTTGGATACCTTTTATTTCTCTTTGTTGTTTGATTGCTGTTGCTAGGACTTCTAATACTATGTTGAACAAGAGTGGTGAGAGTGGGCATCCTTGTCGTGTTCCTGATCTCAATGGGAAGACTGTGAGCTTTTTCCCATTGAGGATGATGTTTGCTGTGGGTCTTTCATAGATAGATTTTATGAAGTTCAGGAATGTTCCCTCTATCCCTATACTTTGAAGCGTTTTAATCAGGAACGGATGCTGGATTTTGTCAAATGCGTTTTCTGCATCAATTGAGAGGGCCATGTGGTTCTTCTCTCTTATTGATTTGTTCTATCACATTGATTGATTTGCGAATGTTGAACCATCCTCGTAACCCAGGGATGAATCCCACCTGGTCATGGTGGATAATCTTTTTAATGTGCTGTTGGATCCTGTTTGCTAGATCTTGTTGAGAATCTTAACATCCATACTCATCAGTGATATTGGTCTGAAATTCTCCTTTTTGGTGTGGTCTTTGTCTGGTTTGGGGATCAGGGTAATGCTGGCTTCATCAAAAGAGTCTGGAAGCTTTCCTTCTGCTTCAATTTTTTGAAACAGCTCCAGGAGAATAGGTGTTATTTCTTCTTTGAAAGTTTGGTAGAATTCCCCAGGGAATCCGTCAGGTCCTGGGCTCTTGTTTTTTGGGAGGTTTTTGATCACTGCTTCCATCTTGTTACTAGATATCAGTCTATTCAGGTGGTCAATTTCTTCCTGGTTCAATTTTGGGAGTTTATATTTTTCCAGGAATGCATCCATTTCATCTAGGTTGTTTAACTTATTGGCATATAACTGTTGATAATAACTTCTGATGATTGTGTTTCTACTTCCTTGGTGTTAGTTGTGATCTCTCCCTTTTCATTCATAATTTTATTAATTTCAGCTTTCTGTATTTTCTTTTGGATTAGTGTGGCCAATGGTTTATCGATCTTATTGATTCTTTCAAAAAACCAGCTTCTAGTTTCATTGATACGTTCTACTGTATCTCTAGTTTCTACCTCATAGATCTCTGCTCTAATCTTGATTATTTCTCTTCTTGTGTGTGGAGTTGGTTTAATTTGTTGTTGATTCTCCAGTTCTTTAAGGTGTAGAGAGACAGCTGGTGTATTCTGGATTTTTCAGTTTTTTTGAGGGAGGCTTGGATGGCTATGTATTTCCCCCTTAGGACTGCCTTTGCTGTATCCCATAGTTTTTAGACCGAAGTGTCTTCATTCTCATTAGTTTCCATGAATTGTTGAAGTTCTTCTTTGATCTCCTGGTTGATCCAAGCATTCTTAAGCAAGGTGGTCTTTAGCTTCCAGGTGTTTGAGTTCCTTCCAAACTTTTCCTTGTAGTTGAGCTCCAGTTTCAAAGCACTGTGATCTGAGAATATGCAGGGAATAATCTCAGTCTTTTGATATCGGTTGAGTCCTGATTTGTGACCCAGTATGTGGTCTATTCTGGAGAAGGTTCCATGTGCACTTGAGAAGCATGAGTATTCTGTTGTTTTAGAATGGAATGTTCTGTATATATCTATGAGGTCCATCTGGTCTAATGTGTCATTCAATGCTATTGTTTCTTTTTTTTCTGGATAGATTTTCTGCATGGATGATCTGACTGTTACTGAGATAGGCGTGTTAAGATTGCCTACTATCAATGTATTCACATCGATATGACTATCTTGATTAATAGTTTTCTTATGTAATTGGCTGCTCCCATATTGGGGGCATAAATATTTACAATTGTTTGATCATCTTGGTGGATAGTCCCTTTAAGAATGATGTAGTGTCCGGGATGCCTGGGTGGCTTCAGTTGGTTAAGCGGCTGCCTTCGGCTCAGGTCATGATCCCAGCGTCCTGGGATCGAGTCCCACATCGGGCTCCTTGCTCGGCAGGGAGCCTGCTTCTCCCTCTGCCTCTGCCTGCCACTCTGTCTGCCTGTGCTCACTCTCTTGCTCTCTCTCTCTCTCTGACAAATAAATAAAATCTTAAGAATGATATAGTGTCCTTCTGTATCTCTGACTATAGTCTTTAGTTTAAAATCTAACTTATCTGATATGAGAATCGCTACCCTGGCCTTCTTTTGAGGCCCATTGGCATGAAAGATGCTTCTCCATCCCTTCACTTTCAATCTGGGTGTATCCTTAGGTTCGAAATGGGTCTCTTGTAGACAACATATGGATGGGTCCTGTCGTTTTATCCAATCTGCAACCTGTGTTGTTTTATGGGTGTATTTAGGCCATTCACATTGAGAGTGATTATTGATAGATACGTTTTTAATGACATCATGTTACCTTTGAAGTCTTTCTTTCTGTAGATTGTCTCTATATTTTTTTAAAGATTTTATTTATTTTTTTGACAGACAGAGGTCACAAGTAGGCAGAGAGGCAGACAGAGAGAGAGGAAGAGAAGCAGGCTCTCTGCTGAGCAGAGAGCCTGATGCAGGGCTCGAGCCCAGTACCCTGAGATCATGACCTGAGCCGAAGACAGAGGCTTTAACCCACTGAGCCACCCAGGTGCCCCTGTCTCTATATTTCTGTTCAATGATATTTTTGGGATTTTTCCTCTTTTATAGAACCCCCCTTAATATTTCCTGCAGTGTCAGCTTGGTGGTCTCATACTGTTTTAAGCCTTGCTGGTCTTGGAAACTCTATCTCTCCATGCATTTTGAATGTTAGTCTTGCTGGATAAAGTATTCTTGGTTGCATGTTTTTCTCATTTAGTGCCCTGAATATATCTTGCCAGCCCTTTCTGACTTGCCAGGTTGCTGTAGACAGGTCTGACATTATTCTGATGGGCTTTCCTCTGTATGTAAGGAGCTTCTTTGTCCTAGCTGCCTTCAAGAGAGTTTCTCTAGAATTGTAATTCCTCATTCTTACTATCAGGTGTCTCGAGGATTTTCGAGAATCTAAAATCTTGTGGGGGGGGGGGACCATTCTGCCTCTAGTACATGAATGCTGGTTCCATTCACGAGATTAGGAAAATTTTCATGGATAACTTGTTCCACTATGTCTTCTAGACGTCTGTCTTTCTCCTCCCCTTCAAGGATTCCAATAATTCTGACATTGGAACATTTCATAGCATCATTTATTTCCCTGATTCTGTTTTCGTGGCTTCTAAGCTGTTTGTTCCAGGCTTCCTCCTGATCCTTTCTCTCTGTTTGTCCTCAAGATCACTAATTCTATCTTCTGTCTCAGTTACCCTAGCTTTTAGAGAATTTAGATTAGATTGGAACTCATTGAGAGCATTGTGAACATCATCCCTGATGGCTTTCAGTTCTGCCCTAATAATTCCATTTGATCATCCATGGCTTTCTCCAACCTAGCTATTGCCTGGATAATTGTTAGCCTGAATTCCCTTTCCAACATATTGTCTATGTCGATAGCCATTAGCTCTGTTGCAGAAGGCCCATCCTCTGAATTTTTCTTCTGCTGGGCATTCCTCCTCCTAGTCATTTTGGTGAGAGATGGCTGAATGGATGTAGCTGGATGTATCGGTCATGGTGCAGTCAAGGTGCACTGTGGAACACTTCTGAGCAATCAAGAGTCCCCACCCAAACGGAAGAAAAAAGAAAGAGAGAAAGAAGAAAAAAAAGAGAGAGACAGGAAAAAGAAAGAAGGTTAAAAGAGAAGGCTCAGCCCAAATGGGCCCCAAGGTAAGGTTTGTGAAGTATACAAGCAAAAACAGACAAACAAAAAGACTGATAAAAGTGTATGACAAAAGAAGAAAACAATATATACATATATATATAGAAGCAAAACAAACAAACAAACAAAAAGAACCTCGTCAAAAAGAACCCCAAGTATAAGATTTATATACTACCAGGACAAACACAAATACACAGAAACACTGGCGGAAGAAAAAGATGGGAGAGTGCTTATAAATTCTCAGTGTGGGAGAGGAAGTTTATTTCGATTCTTCCTGGATGTATCTTGATATCTTTGTTAAAGGACTCAACTTTCCTAAGATAACAGGGGATTAAAAATTGGTTTACCTATAGGGGTAGCATTGACTGGGGAAAGGGGATTGCCTTGAAGTTTAACTCTATATGAATATTAAAAAATAAAAATAAAGAAAAGAATGAACTAAACTTAAGTAAAATTTTAAAAAAATTAAAAAAATAGAAAAGCAAAAGAAAAACACAGGTATATGTATCAAAAAGTTCAGGTTAAAAGGTTATTATGGAATTTGATGTACTGGGCATCTTGCTGTGATGGTAAATAGGCTAAAAAAATCTATATAAGAAATAAAAAAAATTAAAATTAAAAAATGAACCAGAATAGTGGAAAGGAATTAAAAATAAAAGTTGTATCTATGAAGTAGTAGTGGTTGTTCTCTTGTTGGTTTTTTTGTTTTTGTTTTTGTTTTTTCCCCATTTGGCTTTCTGGGGGAGGGGCCTACCACGTGGGTTTTCAGGCAATGTTTCTTGAGTTAAGTCCTCCTGCCCCCCTCAAGGGGGTGGGCTCTGAGGAAACCGGTTTTTCAGGCCTTTGTTCTCTGGAGGTTTTTATGTCTATTCATTTGTTTTCTCGCCCCTTGGCAGCTCCCGAGGGTTCTTGGAGGTTTAGAGGAAAGCAAACTGCACCCAGACCTCCCTTCCAGAGAGAAGCCTCAGTCTGTTCCCTTCTGGGTGCTACAGGGCACATAAGTTCCCCTTTGGCCGCTTGCAGAGCACGTTCCCAGTCACGATCCCTGGGGACACAGGAACTCCTGCTTGTACCCTAAACCATGACAGCAGCAGCTGTCTGGGCAGCTCCAGACCGCCAGAGAGGTTCCTAGCAGCGATCGCACACTGAGATTTTCCCACTGGCCTGGGCTGGGAACGCTCAGACTTTCTAGGTCCAAGAGTGCTGGGCTGGCGCTTCCACGCGCTTCTCTCAGGGGAGGGTGTGGGGCACGTCTCAGGATCTGATAGCGCAGCACACACGTGGGGACTGCAAAAAGGCTGTTTCTGCCACACGAGGGTCCCAGCCCCTCCCGCACGCCACGCGCCCTTAGGAGCTCTTGTTTGCGGCTCAGGGACCAAGACCTGGTTTCTCCGCCGCACTCTCTCTGGCACAGCACCAGGGGTGGCTCTCCTGGGTCCGGGGATTTAAGCCCCTGTCCCTAACTGTTCCAATTCCCACAATTTCACCCCGTGATCCTTTCCTCTTTTTGAGTGCTTTCTACCAGACCTCAAGTTAATGCTGGTCCCTAGACGCAGGGGACTCTCATATTGGGGTATTACTTTCCAGTGGGTCGCTTTTGGTGGCTCCCTCCCCCTTTTATTTATCTTCTGATACCAGTCCAATGTTCCCACTCTGCTTTACCTGCCCACTGGCGTCTTCTGCCCCCGTAGAAATCTGGACGTGTATAATTCTGATCTCAGGCTGATTTCATGGGTGATTGGAGTTCCTTGGTAGGTCATGGTGAAATGTTTTAACCATTCATTTCATGCCTTTTAACATTTTAGAAAGGATTTTTCTGTTCATTTTAGTTGGTGCTTAAAGATGTACTTCCTCCCCGTCCCCCACTGCCCCAACTCAGGAGAACTTGAGTGGTATGAAAGTTACTGTGTTTCCTTAGTACAGATTTTTTATTGGTAATATTGGGGAACTTTAAAAAAAATTAACAGAATGACTGTGGCTTCTTTTATTTTATTGATTTTTGTCCAGGATAGAGCTTTTAAATTTTTAATTCTTAAATATTGCCAAGATGTAACAAGTGCAATGCCTATTCTCATATACTTTATGTTAATTCTCTGCTGTTTCATGTCTTAGACCTTAGTTCTGGAGAATAATCTGAGGAACTCTTCAACAACAACAAAAAAGGGTGGGTGCCCAGTGAAGATCACTTCTATTTCCACTGTGTAAATATTTGTCATCTTCTAGCATTTATGCGCTAATGGTGTTTCTAAGGCCATAGGGTTTGTTAAAATAATGGGTAGAGGCATTTTCACTTTTGGTATGGATAGTGATACTCAAAAGTAGTATCTTAGGAACCAAGGAAGAATAACAGCTCGAAGAAGGTTAAAGTGGATAGAATTCTGGTGCAATTCTCTAATTCTCAGGCAATTTAGGACTTTCTGGTATAAAGCAGACCATGGGGCCCTTGGGGAGTCAGCTTTGGGTGTGGTCATCTATAAAACAGGGACAAAATTTTCTACGTCATCAGGTATTAAGAGGGTGTAACAAGATAGTTTCTATGCAAACACTATTCACAGTCCCTCCTTCTTGATGTTTAAATATGAACTTATTTTGAATCCATGTTGATGTTAGTGGGATGGGAACTGAAAAGAGTAGGAGCCCCTGAAGGTCTCTGTGTGTATTTCAGTTGAACATGGGTGCCAATCACAGTGCACCATAGTGGGTATGGGTGTAGGCATTTCCGGCCTGGATTAGGTCCTATGGAAATATTGGTATCATCAAATTGACCAAAAACAAAAACAAACAAAAACTGTTAATACCCGCTCTGTTTGTAAGGATTTGGAGAAACAAGCTTATATTCCAGTAAGCTTATCTATGCATACTCTTAAACCCAGTAATTCCTGGCACCTTTATATAAAGAGACCTTCTCAGGGATTTTTAAAAAAGATTTTATTTATTTATTTGTCAGAGAGAGAGTGAGCACAGGCAGACAAAGTGGCAGTCAGAGGCAGAGGGAGAAGCAGGCTTCCCACCAAGCAAGGAGCCCGATGTGGGACTTGATCCTAGGACACTGGGATCATGACCTGAGCCAAAGGCAGCCGCTTAACCAACTGAGCCACTCAGGTGTCCCCTTTTCAGGGATTTTTAAGAGAGAAAAATAGAATAGCATATATTTTGATCAATACGGGAATGATTAAATGATGGTATATCCAAATTAAGGGATACTAGTAGTTAAAAAGTATGAGGTATGTTTCTGACATGGCACTATCTCTGTGACATGTTTTTAATTGAACAGAGAGGTTTATAAAACCTTTAGGCCTGACCTTCATACAAGGCTCCCACCCAAACAACGCAAAACGTGTATGTATATGCAAATCACTAAATGAAAAGGAAAGCGTCTGATGTTGTTAATAAATTTGCCTCCAGGGAGGGAAATAGGTTAGGTGAAGTAGTAAGAGAGGTTTTCAAGTTTTTCTATATTGTTTGAGTTTCCTTTCAGTGAGGTTATTCTCATGTACTACTTATATATATAACTTAAAAATGGGGAGGCAACAAAGCCCACAATTACTTTGCGAATCTGTAGCATCTAAATGATGGATCCATGAGCACCTCCATTCACAAAGATGAAGGCATTGATTAAAAAATACCTAACTATGAGCCACTCTTTAAGGAAGCTGCAATGAAAAATTAGTTGTAAGGCATTGTGGACACTTCAGTGATAATGAACTTCAAAGTTTAACAATGCTTAGGAATGAAAATTAAGTAGATGATAAACTCTATTGGGCCTGAAGTGGAAGCCTAGTGGTGGGAACTGTATGGGAACTAGAAATTTACAGAGATACTGGCTCTCTTCTTTCATTGACTTGCTGTTTGCTCCTTTATTCTTTCATTCAGTGTCTTCTGGGGAGGCATTGTGCCAAGGCCCCAGCAAGCCCCGAAGAACAAAAACCCAAGCCTTTGTCTTTGAGAGTCCCATTTACTGTGTGTGATAAACACTAAGAAAGTGAATGACAATTTATTGTGAAAAATACTAGCAATTAAAGCATGAAGTCAGTAAGATCAGAGCATGTAGAAGGGTGGGATGGACTTGAAAATGAGACATTAGTCAACAAGGCTTTCTAAAGGAGGGTAGCATCCAATTTGGGTTTTAAAATAAGCAGGCACAGCAGAAAAAAGTCAACAAAACTGAAAGGCAACCTATGAAATAGGGGAAGATATTTGCAAAGGACACATCAGATAAAGGGCTATATACAAAATTTATAAGGAGCTTATCAAATTCAATACCAAAAAAAAAAAAAATTAAAATTCCAGTCAAGAAATGGGCCCAAGACATGAACAGACATTTCAGCAAAGGAGACATACAAATGGCCAGGAGACACATGAAAACAATGCTCCATATCACTGGCATCAGGGAAATACACATCAAAACCACAGTGAGATACCCCTCACACCAGTCAGAATGGCTAAAATTAACAAGTCAGAAAACAACAAATGTTCCTGAGGATGTGGAGAAAGGGGAACCCTCTTACACTGTTGGTGGGAATGCAAACTGGTGCAACCACTCCGAAAACTGATGGAGGTTCCTCAAGAAATAAAAAATAGAGCTACCCTAGGACCCAGCAATTGTACTACTAGGTATTTACCTAAAAAATACAAATGTAGTGATCTCAAGGGGCACCTGCACCCCAGTATTCATAGCGGAATGTCCACAATAGTAAAATGTGGAAAGAGCCCAGATGTCCATCAACAGATGAATAAAGAAGATGTGGTATTTATATAAAATGTAATATTACTCAGCCATAAAAACAATGAAATCTTACCATGTTCGATGTTGTGGATGGAACTAGAGAGTATTATGCCAAGTTAAATAAGTTAGAGAAAGAGAAATATAATATGATTTCACTCATATGTGGAATTTAAGAGAAAAAAAACAGTTGAACATAGGGGAAGGGAAGGAAAAACAAAATAAGATAAAAACAGAGAGGGAGGCAAACCATAAGAGACTCTTAACTATAGGAAACAAGTGAGGTCTGCTTGAGAGGAAGTGGGTAGGGGGGTGGGGTAATTGAGTAATGGGCATGAAGGAGGGCACTTGATGTAATGAGCACGGGGTGTTATATGCAACTGACGAATCACTAAATTTTATCTTTGAAACTAATAAAAAATAGAATTAGTAAAATAAATAGGAATTATTTAGAAATTTGGTAAGCTTCTGGGTGCGAGAACAACTGTGTGCAGTAGAGGAGTTTGTTCAAAGAATTATATTCAGACCGTGGTTGCTAGAGACACAATGCAAAATGTCTCTAGGTTTTTCTTCAAAAGGAGGTCTGGTCTAACATTGCTCTGTGAGCATTGAAACAAATTAGAACTCTATTGATAGAATTTTTAAAATCTAATACTGGGAGGATCTCTGTAGTGAGTTTTGCTTTTTGCTTCTGTTAATTGTACCTTCTCATTGGAACCAACCTGTCTATGAGACAAACTACAGCTTCTTTAGTCCAAATAAAAACCAAGTTGCTAGAATCTCTCTCCTATTCCTCCATCCTACCAACAAAAAAGCCACATATTATTTAACACTTCTGGTGATTTTGGGTTCCCTATCTAGCCACAGGAAAAAAAAATTATATGTGAAAAGATAGGTATAGTAAAATTAAAAATGTACTTGCTTATATCTATGATAACTGGGCATAATTATCCTTGAATGAATGATGTTGAGCTATCAATATTAAAACAACATTTCAGAGAGGGTTTAAAACCTATCAGGCAGTGTCGTACACTAGTACATTTGTGTTTCTCCAAAGATTCGTAAAGATGCAAGCTCTGAAGGTGACATCTGAACAATGACCAGGGAATGTAAGCTCAGCTTGGATCTTTGAGATTAAGGAGAGCTATCTGTTCTTCACAGCCTTCTAGGTCAATGGGAAAAAAAAATCTTAAAAATCGATTCTTTCAGCAGCTAGGATCATCTGAAAGGAAATCAAAACTTGCTTATTATGCTGACATGGTTTAACACCAGCTAAGAATCTTAGAAATGAATTTTAAAGTGTAGGTGTGACAACAATACATTTAACAAATTATTTTTTTTATAAAAGGGTAGCAATCCTAAACTGTCATATTCTTTCTACATTAACCAATAATCTTAATATATATTTGATATTAGAATAATGACTGTGTATATGTGTGTATGCATGTATATATTTTATGTAATTCTAAAGAAACCCAGAGGTGTTAATTATTCATTAATTGTATTAATTTGTATAAGTATTTAATTATTCGTTATGTTGATACATATTTAATTTGGAAGGATTCCATAGATATTAACACTACAGATATATACAGGTAAGGATAATTTAACATTCTAAGACATCAGTTACTCTTTTTTTAAAACAAGTATTTGAGAGAGAGAGATGGTAGGGGGGATTAGGGGTGGGTCAGAAGGAGAGGGAGAGAAAGTTTTAAGCAGACTCTGCACTGGGCATAGAGCTTCAGTTGCACAACCTTGAGATCTTGAGATCTCTAACTGAGTTCTAACCAAGAGTTGGACATTTAACCAACTGTGCTACCCAGTCACCTCAAGACATCAATTATTCTTATTGGCGTTCCTGTGATATGTTTGCAACCTTAATGGTCAGGTCTAATGGAGAGTTCATTTCATGTATCTTCACTGGACTCCTACGGTGCTAGGTACTATGATAGACACAGAGACTATGCACGTGAACTAGACAGACAAGGTCCCAATTATGTCTGAGCACATATTCTGGTAATAGAGGAGATACTGACAACAAATGACTTATTTCTAAAATGACATACTAGAGATAGAAGAGGGTTTCAAAAATGACAAGCATTATGAAGAAAATTTAGCAACAGAGTAAAAGAAAATAAGAGATTGAGTAGAAAGAAGGAGTGCAGAGGGCTGGGAGGATGAAGGTAAGGAGGGAAAATACCTTCAGATAGCATGATCAGACAAGGCTCTCCTGAGGAGCGCTGACACCTGAAGGAGCAGGAGCCACCTCTGAGAACATCTGGGGTGAAGCTGTCCAGACCGAGGCGAGGGCGTTTGTAAAGTCCCCAAAGTGTCAAAGAGCTTGACGTGAGCAAGGCACACAGAGAGCCTACTTGGTAGCTCTTCCATAGTTATTGGGCAGAGCCGGCTTCTGGAGGAGATCTGAGAGTGGTAAGCAGGAGTAAGATCCTACAGGACCTTCTGGAGCAAGACACGTTCTTGGAATTTCACTCTATGTGCATTCAGGAGTCGTTGGGGATTTTGAAAATTTCGAACATACACAAAAATGGAAAAGTATAATGACTCCAGCTTCAATAATCATCATCTCATGGCCAATCTTGTTTTATCCATTCCCTCTCCCCAGCCACACCAAGTTATTTGAAGCAAACACCTAGTCATTCCATGTGTGACTATGTTGCTCTAAACCTCTAAAACACAAAAACTCTTTTTAAAAAATATCACCACGATACCATTATCACACTTAGTAACTTTCCAGTAATTCTTGGGTGTCATCAAATACCCAGTCTCTGTTATAATTTTAAGCAGGGGAGAAGCAGTACCTAATTCACATTTTAAAAGGGTACTGGGTTGTATGTAATAGCAAGGCTTGGCTGATGCTGGGTTCACTGTGGGGCTCCTTGTCTGGGTTTGGCATCAGCGTGGCCGGAACAGACGTGCTTGTGATGGAAATGGAGGGAAGCAGTCAGCTTTGGAAGGTGCTTAGGAGGCAGAATCCATTGGTTGAACATAACTGTGATTTTGGCCTAAGAAACTGAGTGGCGGTGAGATGGATCCTTGAGATGGAGACTTGAAGAGGAGCAGGTTGGGAATGGAAAATAAGGAATTCCATTTAGGCTTTAATTGCACGTCTTAAACAGAAAACTGTTTAAAAATCAGCTTTAAACTGAGAAAGAGAAGACACATGGTATTCGTCCACATTTATTGAGATTTGACTTCAGTCTTGCTAAGCGATATATGTCAAGGGGAAGAGGATGATGGAAGAAATTTCTGTCGTCAGAAAAACTTACAGGTTTACTCGATCTATTCAGGTCCACTCGGGGAAAATTCCTTTGAAAAAAATAACAAGTCTAAAAAATCAGACTATTCAAAAAATACTTCCTTTTACCAGTTTACCACTAACTCAGGGACCTTCCCTTCTAAACCTAAAATCTGACCACAGACTTGAAAAATCAGAGTGTACCTCCAGGGACAATATGCAAGAATAGATGGTATCAGGGTTGGCTTGGAAAGAAAAAACAAACAAAACAAAACAAAACAAAAACCTAAAACATTCATAACCATGATGCCTACCATTTCTTCCATTGGTTCTGATTCAAAAATGGTCTGCACACACTTGACTGTGAATTGGTTCACCATCTATTATTAGCAGGTGTAAGTTAGTTGCTTATTGTTACCTATTTCAGAAAAAATCCCTCCCTCCTCCGCTTGCTTTCCTTCTCTCTTGGAAGTCTCAGGCCCCTTTTTAAGGCCTTTCAGTTGACTAATCAGGTCCATCCAGGATAATCTTCCTAATTTAAAGTCAATTGATGAGGGATTTGAATTACATCTGTAAAAACCCTTCACAGCAGCACCAAGATTAGTGTTTAATTGAGTAATTGGGGACTATAGTCTAGCCAGATTAGTATATCAGGGTCCTCATCTATTTAATAATATTTTCTTGATGAGCTTGTTTTTGGGAATAAAAGGAGTTTAGGTTTATAAAGCACGTAGAACAGAACTTGATGCACCATACCTGCTCGGTAAGCAATGGTTTTATACGGTGTAGCGGGAAAGCCCTTAATCACTACCTTAGGGCAGCAAAGAGGGTCTGTTGAAACTAGACAGTGTGTTATTGAGTGACAGAAGCTAGATGCAAAAGAGTATCATGCATAAAAGCTACCAAAACAGTCAAAACTCACCAATGGTGTTGAAAGTCAGGATGTTCATTGCCCTTGATGGGGGTTGATCCTTAGAAGGCTGCATGTGGCCGGCTCTGAAATGCTGATAATACTCTTTTTCTTACTTCTGGTGTTGTTTACATAGAAGTGTTTGCATTGTAAAAAATCATGAAATTTTTACGTAGATGTATGTCGGTTATACTAAAAAATTTAAGTCCAGTCAGATGATAGATACCAACATTATGAATGAATAATCTTCTTATATGTATTGTGTGGTGTATGTGTGAGCTTCATCAGGGCAAAATAGGATAATGAATAGAAAATCTTTTCATCCCATAGTACAAATATGATAGTGGCTCACCGGTGGGGAATTAGAAGGGGTCTCCATTAGCATATTTGACCCTTTCTCATAAGATAATTTTATTTCTGGGCAGTTACCATGAACATCTGCATTGAAATTGGATGGTTATAAAAACATGTGGAGAATTCTTTGGGAGGAAAATACAGTTCTACTCACAAGGCTATTAACTCAGGGACCAGAGCAATTGAGTTTCCTCATATGTTCTAAACTTTTCTTTGCAAGACCAGTAAGTTGAATTTCTTTCAAAACAGAGATGCAATGAGTTTGCATCCTCATTATCTGTTTGTCTTATGCTACCTGTGTTTTCTTTTTTAATGGTTAAGACAAGAGTCTAGGAAAGCAATTTTTTCTCCTGGAAAAAAAAAAAAAATCCTGTCTGTGCCTGAATAATAAGATCTGATCAGAGACTATTATCTTAAATATGTAAATGAGGAATTACAATACTATTTTACAACCAAGGCAAGCAGTTGTATTTCTAGGTATTTGCTTGGATACCAAAGCCCATTTTTAGGGTGTTAAATAAAATTTTGTATATCCCCTTAGCATTTGACAATGGCTGATGTGATTTTATGTTTTAGATTTGCCCTGCCCCGTAAGACCTTCTGCAGTGGTGGACATGTTCAGTTTTCTGTGCTTTCCAATATGGCAGCCACTAGCCACATGTGGCTATTGCGTACTTGAAATGTGCCCAGGAAGCTGAGGAATGATAATTTTAATAGGATTTAATTTTAATTTGTTTGAATTTAAATAGCCACATCTGGCTAGTAGCTATAGTGTTGGACCTTGAGGCTGGAAATCTAAATAAAAAATTGTATTCAGACTGAAGTTGGTGGCTGACTGTCCTTAGTTATTTTCCTGGAACCTCTCAAACATGCATCTACATCATATTTTTCTCAGCCTAGTTACTCTGGTCTGCTCCTGGTCGGAAAGTCCCCTTGTAGGTCAGAGGAGGCCTCTAGGTTCTGAATTGCATGGCAAAAACACTGACTTTTGTGCCTTTACCATTTTACCTGTTCCATATTTCCTTAATCTCTGGGCACTGTCCTTTCTTTTCCTATGCAGGTAATGGCTGTCTTAAGGTTTATGTCCTCAAGAGTCTGGCACGTAGTAGGACATCAGTAAGCAGTTCATGTACACATTAGGTTGTTAATAGATGCATTGAAATGTGGTGATGTATCATGAAAGAGCAGGAGGTTCAGCTCTGACACACCTACCCTATCACTTAGTGGCTCTGCAACAGGGTCACTGTCCTCACCCTTTACAGGTCAGATGTGCCTTCATCTCTAAAATCAGGAATGTTCTACTCATCTTATGGAATTGTCAGGATTAACTAATAATAAGAGGAAAATTTTCAGTGTTGACACCATGCTGTAGATTGGTCTTGTTACCTTCTCCCTGGTCTCATTTAGTCCTCCTTTTACCCCTACCTTCCTATGGGGTATTTTCATTATTTTACAGCTGGGAGAACTTAGGTTTGGAAAAGGTGGTGTTAGGGCTGGGATTTGAACCTGGAAAGCCTGTGTCTTGGGTGGTAGGTTGGTTTGTCATATGTGTGTATGTGTGTGTGTGTGTGTGTGTGTATATATATATATATATATGACATCTCAACTAAAAAATATATTTTATGTTTATATATATGTTATTTATATATAACATTATATATATCTCAACTAAAAATATATATTTTTTATGTTTATATATATTTATGTTATATTTACATATAACAAAAATATATAATATGTATATTATCTATTATAAAATATATATTTTATAATATATATTTATAAAAATATATATTTTTTAGTTGAGATATAATTCATATATGAAAAAATTCACCCTGAGTATACGATTCTGTGATTTTTTAGTAGATTTTCAGGGTTGTTCAACTATCATCACGCTACTATCTAGTTCCAGAACCTTTATATCATCCCCAAGAGAAACCCCATCTCCACTAGCAGTCACACCCCATCCTCTCACTACCTTGCTAACTTGGCAGCCACTAATCTGTACTTCCTGTCTCCATGGATTTGTCTATTCTAAACATTTCCCATAAATGAGATCCTATAATATGTCAGGGACATAGGTTTCAAGCCTTACTTTATACTGCTTCCAATAATGTGGATAAAGGTCACATAGTGGGAGTTTGAAAATGAAAAACTTGTAATGTATTATTATTATTGCCACTAGGAAGCACAATGTGAAGTGACATGGCCATCTGTTTCTTGTTTATTGTAAGGCAAGAGGTATGGAGGATGAGTTTTCACTATAAAAAATGATAGACAAAAATAATGGCTCTCTCTTGCAAGCCATCTCTACCCTCTCTATAGTTCTTAGCAATCACTTAGTAAATGATTTATAAAACAGTTGCCATTTTGATAAAAAACTGTCAAGAAGAGGAAGCACAGGGCACCTGGGTGGCTCAGTGGGTTAAGCTGCTGCCTTTGGCTCAGGTCATTATGCCAGGGTCCTGAGATCAAGCCCCAAATCAGGCTCTTTTGCTCAGCGGGGAGCCTGCTTCTCCCTCCGCCCTTCCCCTTGCTTGTGCTTTCTCATTCTTCTCTCCCTCTCACTTTCTCTCTCAAATAAATAAAATCCTTAAACGTAATAGAAAAAAGAAAAAATGAAAAGGAAAAAAAAGAAGAAGCATAAATAAAGAGCACTAACTAAAGCCAAGGCAGCCCTGCGGGAGTGTCATTTCACCCTGGCACAGACTCTCAGTATTGGATGCCCTGTAGAAAGTCCACTTCCTTAATTCCCAAGATGACATAATTTAAGCACAGAGACCGAAAGTGGCTCTCTGCAACTCCAAGAACTAGATAGTATATAATGCTTATTTTATTCAAGGGCCTTATAAGCATATTTTTCAGCAGTGGCCCATAGTTAACCTAATTGGCCCTAAGTAAGGTCTATAGTAGAGCAGAATCCCAACATTTGTCCGGTGAAAGCCATGTTTTTCCTTTTTCAGGAAGTCACTGAGCAGAGGCAGTTGAAAAACAGGTGCTGGAAGATTTGAAGACAGTCCTCACATTCCAAGGGAAATGCAAATAATGAAAACATAGCACACTTGAATTAAGCTATCTACATGGCAAGAGTCATGAAATTTTCATTTCTTCACTTCCCCTGACTTGGGTAATGAAAATATTTCCTGGGGCGGGAGGGTGGCCCTGTGGGGATCCCTGTCTCGCTCATAGGCAGAGTTAAAGTATTGGAGTTCTGAAATGTATGCCAAAAAATCCAATAATGTATGAAGTGGCCAAATATGTTCATTTTATTAAGAATCTCAGTAAATGTCATTTTTCGGAGCCAATGCAGTTCTGTGGAACTGGTGGGAAGTGTTCGGGGATTCCTCTGAATCACCGATGGTCACAGCTCGTTGCCCCAACCTATATTTCTAATATATGTTACGTGGCTTAGGCCAAAAAGAAAGCTTATTTTGGCTTTATTCCTTAACCCAAATGGAGAGAATTTTGATTTGCTATGTATCTCTCAGCTCCTGTAGATTTTCTTATCATCCTAACTGCTAGCTTATTGAGATTAAGTGCTTTCTTATGTGGCTGCATGGAAAGGACTTTTGATTTTTCTTTAAATTAAACCTGATTCAATTACCACATTACATAGATAGATGGTCTTGCCAAGAGGAAGATAAAGGCTCACACTCGCTCGGAGGACAAGCGTGACAATAGACAGGAGGTGGGACCTCAGTGTCTGTGGAGGGAAGCTTGTTCTGAAACCAGCACTTCTTAAGGGAAAGGGGCTTTTGCATGATTATTGGTTCGCATTTCTGATCTCTGCACATGAAAACATGCACATGCATGCATACACACACATATACACACACACGGGGTCCCCCCAAGTTTCCCTTATGACTGCTCTTCCTTCCCCTGTGGCTGGACTCCAGTGACAGCTTACTGTTGCTTCCCTCCTTGCTTCTTTCCATCTGGACCCTGGACACAGTTTTCCATTTTCCCAAAGTACTCATTACTGCAGTACTTGAAGTTGAGCCGTAACACTAAAGCCCTAGGTTAGAGGATGGGAATCACAGAACGTGTTAATACAGGGCAGACAACAATTTTTAACTGAATAGAGGTCAGCTCCCGTGTACCAGTCCACTTGTGGGTCATTCCCAGACACAGGGCGTTTTTCCCAGATGGTGTCCCAGGCTGTGTTCCCCTGAGACCAGCTTTTAATACCTCCCCCAGCTTCTCTTTTCCTATGGAGTCATCACATCTCCTGGGTGCTGACCAGTATCATCCCATAACTGAGTAGTATGTCTCATAAACAGCCCACCTGTCCGGGTCTTTTCAGCACAGAGGACTCACAGGAGTATTGCAATGACCATTTTCCCTTTAGCAGGATCAAATTCCTAAGCAGGGCTTTGTCCTCTGCCAGTCCTGTTAAAGAAAGTACTAAAGTGGAGAGAGATATTTTTGATCTCTCTTAGTCCTGGAATAAGCCATTCAGAGGTCATCTGTCCCCTCCTTCTGTCTTATAATTGTCCCCAGTTATAATTGGATTTTGATGATCCCCAAATCACTGGTCTTAAAAGAGGACACATTTTGCATAGCTTATTAATTATTTCTTTGGTATTTAACACAACCGCATGTGGGGAAGGAGGCCTGTCCACTGCTCCAGCTTATTTCCCTTAGGATGTTAAACTCCTGGGATGTCTGGGTGGCTCAGTTGGTTAAGCGGCTGCCTTCGGCTCAGGTCATGATCCCAGCGTCCTGGGATCGTGTCCCACATCGGGCTCCTTGCTCGGCAGGGAGCCTGCTTCTCCCTCTGCCTCTGCCTGCCACTCTGTCTGCCTGTGCTCGCTTGCTCTCTCTCCGTCTCTGACAAATAAATAAATAAAATCTTAAAAAGAATGTTAAACTCCTGCCATTGGGAGCCATGTGACCTACTGGCCACAAAGCTGCGTGCTATCTTATATGTCTTCTTGCTTTTCTGTCTGCCTGGGAGGGCCTCTCCCACTCCGTCCTGCACCTGTCCAACCCCAGCCTCCCGCGCTCAAGACATTTCTCCCTGAGGAATACCTCTTAGTCCTTTACTCACTTGAACTTCTTCCTGCTCCCCAGGAAATATCAGTGTGTTCTGTCCTGTTTTATCCAATACTACTGTGTTTTATCCAATGTTTTATCCTGTTTTATCCAATACTACTCACAATACTATCCTTTTCTGTTCCATTTGTGGTTGCTCCATTACACTGTACGTGACTTAGGAGGAGGAACATGCCTTTCCATCCTGTTTCCTTAGTGTCTAGTTGTATAGGGTAAGTCTGTAGTGTCTGTGTCAAAGAATCAACCTTAGAAGAGCACTGAGTTCGGCTTGTCGGTATGTCGTTAACCCCATTGATGGAGACAGTATCTTACCTCGAGCCCATGGGATAGAAGGTGTAGGGCCAAACTGCCGTGGTAGAACTGTTAAAGTCACCATGTCATAATTCCTGGAAGGGGGACCTAAAGTGCCGTGGGAGATCTGATCATGCAGACACTGCACCTAGCCAGGGGAGAGGACGATTCAGCAAGCCTGCGTTCTGGAGCAATATGGCATGTGAAGAGCTTGGTGAAGCCTATAAAGAGAAAGAGGCGTAACCTGCCTTCGTGGAGTTAGTGGCTGTGGAAGTCCTGTAAGTCACCTTCCAAAAGATGAAACGCAGAGCATAGGGAATATAGTGGGTGGTATTGTAATAGGGTTATATGGTGACAGATGGTAGCTACATTTGCAGTGAGCCTAGCATAACGTATGGAGATGATGAATCACTATGTTTTACACCTGAAACTAATGTAACGTTGTGTGTCAACTACCCTTCAATTAAAAAGAAAGGACACTTCAGAGAGTGATAATAAGTGTGACAGAACAATGTGAGTAAACTGGGAATTTGCGCTTGGCCTGTTATAACCTAGTAGTTGTGAAAGTACAAAGAGAAACTTGGTGATAGGAGCGTTCAGAAGATCCTGGGAGAGGGAGTGAACACAGAGGTGGATTATTGGTCTTGAAGGTAAAGGAAGCATCTATTTTCTTAAAAAAAAATTTTTTTAAGTTCTTTTCAATACTTCTTAATAATGTTCTGTTTTGTTTTGTTTTTTCTTTCACAGAGAAATCAGTCCCTCCTCTTATTTGCTATAATTTTGCATAAAAGTCAGGTCAGGACAGTTTTATCTTGAACAGTGTGTGTGTGTATACACTGTATATGGGTACACTGTATACACTTTTCCATATATACTGACAGTCTGCAGAGTGGTTCTTTAGACTAGGGGCTTTGGAAGCAAGAGGTTTGGATTTCCTCCCAGCTTGCTTTTAGACGAATTATACAACCTCTATAAACCTCAGTTTCCCAGTCCCTAACGTGGGGATAAAATAAGTTGTTACTCCACAGGGGTTTCTTTTTCTTTTCTTTTTCAGAAATAAATATTTTAAAAGCCTTGCTTTGATATTTGATAGGAATGTAATAAAGATTAGCTACTATAATGGGGCGCCTGGGTGGCTCAGTGTGTTAAGCCTCTGCATTCGGCTCAGGTCATGATCTCAGGGTCCTGGGATCGAGCCCTGCATCAGGCTCTCTGATCAACAGGGAGCCTGCTTCCTCCTCTCTCTACCTGCCTCTCTGCCTACTTGTGATCTCTCTCTCTGTCAAATAAAAAAAATCTTTAAAGATTAGCTGCTATTGTTAATTAATTAATTATTAATTAATTTTAAACATGCAGTTCACACTATGTAATCCAGGAAGACACGCTTCTACACGTCTGAGTTCAAAGTGTTGTTTCGACTACCATGCAAACGTCAGGAAAGGAGGGCAGGCACCACAGATGCAGAGCTCTGACTTCACTCCACTTTGGGAGTAAAGTGATGAGTCTTGAGGGGACCAGACCCGAATCAGTCGTGGGGTGCTGTGTCTGCTAGGGACTGCGGAAAAGGAGAAAATCCCAGAAGTCTCTCCTAGGTAGTGAGATCCAAAGAGTGAATCATTTCTCAGAGAACACCCAGCGGTGCTCAGAAAACAATTTGCACCTGGATCTGGGGGTGAAACCTTAGCAGGGGGCTTTGGAAGAAGCCCCTGGCAGCGTATAATTATGAAAATAAAAGTCTACTGGTATAAACGACAGTGATGAGATTAGCAACACTTAAAAATCACTGAATAGTGAAAGGAGGCCTGAGCTTGTTTTCGGTAAAATCTTCTCAACAGGCTTGTTGCTTAGGAGTAGCAAAGGTAGTCAACGGTACATGCGCAGTTTTCATATTAGTAAATAAAATAGGCAAAGAAAAGCTATCAGAACCTTAGGAAAGCAGTGTTTTTACTATGAAACGAAGCACAGATTGCTTATGGAGCTCACAGATGCTGGATGAAGCAGAGTTTAAGAGAATGGACTCTAGTGCAGAACAGACCAGAATTTGAACACTACTCCTGTGGCTTACTACCTCTGCGGTGTGATTGATTGCCTTGGTTTGGGCTGCTATAATAAAACACTGTGGAACATTTATTTCTCACAATTCCGGAGTCTGGGAAGTCCAAGATCAAGGTGCCAATACAGTCGGTTCTGGTGAGAGCCCTCTTCCTGCTTTGCAGATGGCCACTTTCCTGTTGCGTCTTCACAGGGTAGGAGCAGGGTCTCCTGTCTTCTTCTCTTTTTGGAAGACCACTAATCCCATCATTAGGGCACCACCCTTGTGACGTCTTATAACCCGAATTACATCCTAAAGGCCCTGCCTCCAGATACCATTTTACTGGGGACTAGGGCTTCTTTGAACATTTTGGATTTTGGAGGGACACGTTCAGTTCAGAGCAGTGACTTGAGCCCATAGTTAAGCTCTCCCCAGACCTAGGTCCTCCCTTGAAAAACAGATAATATGGGAGCTCCTTAAATGAGGTCTTAAAATAAATAAAGTGTATCCACAGGGCCTTTCACAGAGTGAGTGCTTAGTGAATGTCAGCTGTCCTCATGATGCCCTGCAGTGTCGTGCTTGCCTCTGGGGAGGCATAAATATCTGTCTTCATTTATAATGCACGATTTCCTCAAGTGTGGGAAGAGATAACTTTACGTGGGGAAAATGTGTGTGCGTGCGTGCGTGCATGTTAACAGCCAAGGATTGATTATGGTGCGATCTGGAGAAATATATACCAAAATAGTCCCACCAAATCCAAGACTTCACAAATACTGCTACTTAGTCTAAGGATCAAGTGAAAAATGCTATGTGGAAAAATAACCTGAGTAAATATCTGGTATTCAGAAATGGCACGAACTATGTCGGAGCGTATGGGAGTGATTGAGTTTGGGTGTGGGAGTGTGAAGGAATCCATTCTGTAGAGCTTGTGTTTTTTTCCCCCACCCCAGTTGGAGGGGCCAGGACTGAGTATTTCCTGGGAAAGAAGACTATCAGTTTTGGGGTTGTTAGACTAATTTTTAACTAGCTGGGTCTCACACATTCATAAAATCAACTCCCTAGAACTGCAACGCTAGCCGGTTCGTTTGTTCTTGCTGGATTATGTTCTGAGCGCCCACCACACGTTGGATTCTGCTCGAGGTGCTAGGAAGGGAAGAACTGGCATGATAGACGAGGCCTCGGTCCTGACGGAAATGCAGATTTTCTGCATGTGTCCATGTGTGTTCATGTGCACACATTTGGTTAGAGATGGTAAATAGGAAAACACACAAAAAAGAAACTAATTTCACATGGGCAAGCAGGACACTTGATGAGGAGCCATGTGCCTGGTGTGTGGAAAAAATGAATGTGCTGTGCTAGACAGGATAGTTTCTGAGGAGGTGACATTTGAGCTCAAATCTGGAGGAGGAGGAAGGACCAGCCTTTAGAAGATCTATGGGTGGGGTAAGATCTATGGGTGGGGTACTCAGCTGAGGGGGCATCAAGTACCCATAGTTTGGAATAACAGTGATTTGGACTGACTCATGAAAATGGCACAGGAATTTACAGGCTAAAGAGGCATCCAAGTCCTAAAGGAACCTTGAGGTCAGGCAGCAAACATTTGCCTTTTATTCTAAATATGTATTGAGGCCTCTGGGAAACTGTACGCACAGGAGGTGTGCTAAGATGTGCTCCTTTCATAGGTGGTTGGAGCTGTTGGAAGGACAGTGGACTGTAGGGAACCCGGCAGAGAAAGGTGTGCCTGTTCGCGGCCCCTAGGGGTCATCCTGGAAGGTGACAGCAGGGGGAGATACTCCAGCTTCCCTTTTATACTGAACTGCTATTCTGGAGAAGCTGTTTTTTCTCCCACCTGGAATCCTGAAAACCTTCTGTTGCCTTAAGAATTCTTCTGCTTGGTCCGAACAGAGATGTTCTGAAAACAGAATAATCTGTGGGTCGTGACATGTATCAGAGATGAAAAAGGAAGAACAGTAGATGTAGCAGTTAATCTAAACTACTTTTAGGATATATGTATATATATATATGTGTGTGTGTGTGTGTGTGTGTGTGTGTTTCCATTTGGCATTTGGGATCAGTTGCATTCACAGTTACATGATCCTCAGGAGCTCTAAGGGTGCATTAAGAATAGTAAGGAGACCAGCTAAATGCTGCAGGCATGATGGAGCCATAATATACCACATGCGTTATTGTTAATCCAGGTTGCTAGCCCACCCTTTTAATAGCAGCCAGGAGCCATCACGGCGCATGCTGTGAATATATATTAAAACAATTCACACAAGTTGCTCTAGTGGTATTGGGTAATTGGATATTACTTGAGATCCAAAAAGGCTTGGATGCGGCTAGATAGAAATGGCATCCACTGTGGCTTTCTTTTCTAATACTGCTGTGAAGAAAGTGCTGGCTCTAAATGTTTAATCTGTGTTTCTGCCATCTGTGCTCTGGCCTGGAAAACAAGATTTTTGATGCCACAATCCCTGGATTTGAGCAAGTCCTGTTGCCTTGCCCTCCATTTGACCAAACTATCGAGATAGCAGGTGCTACTGAAATGGTATCTATATGTGGTGGGAGAGGTTTTCTTTAAAGAAGAGTAATAATCTAACACTAGTCAGAAAATGAATATTTTTACGTTTTTTTCTCTGAAGGTTAAAGGAATGCATGCCATGTAAGCAATTATGTATGGCTTGAGTATGTCTTATAATTTATCATATATTCTGTTTATTTATTATTTTATTATTTATTTATATTATTATTTTAAAGTTAGCATATAATGTATTATATTATTTCAAGGGTACAGGTCTGTGAGTCATCAGTCTTACACAGTTCACTGAGCTCACCATACCACATACTTTCTCCAGTGTCCATACCCCAGCCGCCCCATCCTTCCCAACCTCTCTCCCCTCCAGCAATGCTCAGTTTATTTCCTGAGATTGAGTCTCTTATGGTTTGTCTCCCTCTCTGGTTTCATCTTGTTTCATTTTTCCCTCCCTTCTCCTATGATCCTCTGTCTTGTTTCTCAAATTCCTCATATCTATGAGATCATATGATAATTGTCTTTTTCTGATGGACTTATTTCACTTAGCATAATACTCTCTAGTTCCATGGATGTCGTTGCAAATGGCAAGATTTCAGTTTTTGGTGGCTGCATAATATTTCATTGTATATCATATATACCATTTAAAATATAAGTTGGGACATACTACAGAGACTGTTCTGTCAACTTTTTTTTTTTTTTTTTTTTTACTTAATAATACCTCTCTCAGGTATTTCTTTTATCACTGGAGGCTGGCAAATCCAAATGCTTAAAGGAGAACAGCCAGGCAATGTTGATGAGTAAAGAACAATAGGTAGGAAATATGTTCAGGCCAGAGCATGTATACCCAGTTTTGCCAGACCTTCTGATTTTTTTCAAAAGAAACTTAACATCTGGATTTTTCTGTGAAATCCCCCAATTTTTAAAGTATGTTTTTAAATTGTGCGGGGTCAGAAGTACCCACTCGATCTTTTACCTGATTTTGAAACTAATCACCTAGTGACAGACATTTAGATCTAAAATGTTTATCACCTGACCTGACTCATAATCCTATGCCACTTTCTTGGTGAACACAGGCTTTTGTAGCCAAGGGACTGATGTCCATGAGTCACTCCACAGGTGCAAGTATAGTAAGATGAAAATATGAGTAGATAAATTCAATAACTGTAAGTTCACTGAAATATTTAGAAGATAAGGCAGATCCAGGTTTAGTAGGATCTGAAGCTTAGGTGATTTTTGGAGGCTTCTTTGTGGTTAATTAGATATGTAAGCCTACAGGCGAGGGACTCTAAAGTCTCAGCTTCATTGGCCTCTGTAAGAAGAAGAAATGGAATGAAGGGGAAAACTCGAAGGAGAGTAGCGTTGTTTATTTTCCAGAGATTCATTAAGGAATAGTAAGGGAGGTATCACCTACACTGAGATTTCAACAGAGATAATAAAACTATTCTGTCACATGATGTTAAAGCCCTTTATCTGTTTATATATTTTAAAGTGGTATTTTCGCTAAAATTCTATTTTTGAGGTTCCTTATTCGATACAGAGTTTACTGTTTTAATCAGGAAGATGTCATGGCAAATAATTCAGGACTACAAACTGCCTTCTGTTTAACATAAATACATTGACCTTGGATGGGATTTTCTTTTGATTACTAGAGACTCCAAACTCTGTTTAGTTACAGTATCTGTTACACAAACAGATGAAACAGGTAGTGACCAAAGACTAGAACTATTAAGGAAGCAAAGATTTCATGGCATGAGCCTCCCAGTAGTCTGAAGGCCGAGGAACATCAGTATTTGATACCAAATGCCCACTGCAGGGGTCAGGAATGGGCGTTGCCTCGCGCTGCCAAGAACATCGTCAGGAGCATTGAAAACGTGAAAAAAGAAAACCAGATGTAATGAGAAAATCGGCTAGTTGTTTGTTGAACAAAACGATGGCATAGTGGATCCATAGATTCTAGGGAAATCAGTAATATTAAGCTCTCCACTTTTGGACTTAGCTTTGGTTAACATTATAGTAAGATCAGAGATAGCTAATTTGGGTGGTGCTTCAAGAGAGTCTTGGAAGGCACAGTGGGGATGAGTATTTGGACAACAAAGCCATTGCTGGGGTTAGTGCTTACCTTTGTTCACCAGCAGAAGAAAGGAGGTTAGTTCATCTGTACACACACGGGCAGTAGTGTTCAAAGTCCTGACCCTGCCTTGGGATCCCACCTCTTACCCTCAGCCGTGAGACCAGGGCAAGTTACATACGCTAAAACTGATGAAAATAGTATCTAAGGTGGTTGTCAGGTTTTAAAAAGTTAAAAGTTGTGGAGTTCTCAGGACAGTACTATATATGGGTTTGTTGTTACTGTAATTAGGTACAGCAATTCCTTTTGAACTCCTACTTTGTCGTGTCATCACAAAATTGTTCCATTAAGAACTTTTCTGTAATATCAAAAGTTTTGTTTTAATTGTGATTTTCAAGTACCTTCGCCTCCAAAGTTTGAGGCCACACATGTCTGTTACTGGAAGTGACATTGGTTAGAATGTTTTTAAAGGCGAGAGCTGTTCATTTAAAGCTGCAAACTGTGTTTGTCACAGGGAGTTTCTTATCAACCCTGTTATAATGAATGCATTGCCGATGACCCAGTGTAACCGATCCCGTTACAATTCACTTAGTCCTACATGAGACTTGAGCATTTCTTTCCAAGTTAGCAGTAATACATGAAAGCATTCTTTTGCCCTAGAGTATGCTTAAATAAAATTCAAAGTATTTCTAAAAGATTTAATATCAAGTATAAGGCAATCCTCTGTTTTTCTAAAGTGATAAGGTAATTTCTTATACAGTGGTTCTTAAACTATTTGGTTTCAGGACCCTTTATACTCTTACAAATTATTAAAGGCCCAAAGGGTTTTTGTTTATATAGTTGTATCTATCCACATTTACTGTAGTAGAAATTAAAGCACAGAAATCACAAATACTCACTTAAAATGTCATAAGCCGTTACACATGAACATAATGTGACATAAACCTATATTTTAGAAAACAAATATGAGAATGACATTGTTTTATGGTTTTTTAAATCTCTTTAATGTTTAACTTAATATGATAATTAAATACAGTTGTAAAGGCTGCCACAAAGATAAATTACATGATCCCATGAGATGTATAAAAGGGTAACCTAACATTCTTGTGGATTGAGGAGTAATTGTCTTAGGAAGGGACACATACACAGAGATCTGAACAAGAGCTGGAGGCAAGCAAGCAGAGAAACCGAGGGGAGACAGACTTCAGACTTCAGGCATGGAAGGAGTGTGACTCATTGGGATGATGGAAAGCAGGCCCGTGGTTTGAATAGGTTGAGTGAGAGGTCAAGAAACACGCTGAGATCAGAGCGAGGAGTTGGAGCCGGGATCCTGCAAGATCCTGGAGTTTCACATGGGCAAGTGTGGGCTTTATTCTGCTAGGAAGGGAATAGTGGGGATGACATGATCTAATTTTCGTTGTGTTTTTTTTTTTAAATATCACTAAAACAGCTAGAGTTTTAGAGACTAGATTGAAATATTCAATGGGATGCATAGGAGAAAAGAGTTAAAAAAATGACTGTACTGTAGCAGAATATGCAAGAGATGGTGTGTATTTAGGAATTGGTACAAAGTGGAAGTGGTGATTGATTGGGTATGAGCCATGAGCTCAAGGAAAGTGATTTATGTTTTATTTTTCTTCAACTCATCCATTTTCACCTAACACACATGTTTTTGTTCTTAAATCTATTGGAGGGGGAGAAGCATCAAATTAGACCATGAAGCAGAAATTCAGTGTTTGAGTTAGGGGGTCTGGATTTGTGATTGCCACCTGGGTAAAACCTTAGACGCTTGTCATCATTTACTCTTTCAGAATCACAGCATTTGTATATTCTGTGCCGTCTTGCAGATGTCACAAAACTCCTTGTAAAATCTTCTGAATGTTAAGGTGTTTTTTTTTGTTGTTGTTTTGTTTTAAGATTTTTAATTTATTTATTTGACAGGCAGAGATCACAGTAGGCAGAGAGGCAGGCAGAGAGAGAGGGAGGAAGAAGCAGGCTCCCTGCTGAGCAGAGAGCCCGATATGGGGCTCCATCCCAGGACCCTGAGATCATGACCTGAGCTGAAGGCAGAGGCTTTAACCTACTGAGCCACCCAGGTGCCCCTGAATGTTAAGGTTTTGATTTAGCCCTTACTTGGATTTGTTCAGCAGGTGAAGGTTTTGTACTCTTCCCTCTTTTGCTCATTTTATATTCTCAGAGCGGGGTAGTTGGTTAAAATGGAATCTGTCCATCATACCCATAGCCATCCTGAGTATCCAGATGTCAGGGAGTTTCTGCCAGGAAGGGAAGACAGCTGTTTGGAATGGGAAAGGAGTAGAGGATCTTGCAAAACATGTCAAGAGTTTTATCAGGGGAGCGAGATGACAGTTGGTAGCAGGAAAGGGTGAGCAGAAACTGGAACATGTCTGGAAAAATCAATTTTGTTCATGGCTTAGGTGATAGCCTATGACATCCAAAAATGCTTTGTGTTATGGAATACTACATTTGTCTAGATTATTTATCTAACCAGTCTTGTTTAAATACAAACCATAGGATTAGTAGATTGTAGACATGCCCTGGTCAGTCACCGTATTTTAGCCTGGTGTTAGATAGACAGGCAGTTCATTGAGTTTATGAAAGTTTTTGCTTATGACTCTAATCCATCTGGGACACTGACATATTGTATCTTAGCCCCAAAGAGAGCATGGAATCTGACGTATCACTATTAAAAAGAACTTGAGACATGTGGTAAGATAAAATATGTCTTCAGGGTTTTAGCTTTTCTTTGAACTGGTATTTTCGTGTTAACTCTTACTTGGGTTAGTGTCTAATTCTTACTGAATTATAAGATTAACAAATAAATAGATTTGACCCTTACAAAGAATTGGATGTAACTGTCTCAGAGAGGCCCTTTAGAAACGTCTTCTCAGATTATTCTAAAACCTCTTCACATTTACCACAGTTGATACATAAAATCTCTTTTGGTTTTAAACCAAATGTATTAAACCCCAATATAGCAGGGGATCTCATGGGCACCAGGCCAGTATTTCTTCCCTTTCTTCATCAAAGCTTTCAGTTGGCCTCCTGAAATGTACTTTTAGTCTTGACCTCCCTTCAGTCCCTGTGGACCACATGTGGAAAATATTTTCTTATTGCCGTTTTGACTCACGCAGATGTGCTTGATAGAGTGTGTGTTCGTTTTGCTATGATTCCACATGCCAAGTACTTGCTGTGTATGTCTTTACCACGGTAATTGATTAGACCTTGAAGAAGTCAGTAGTTTTCGAAAACAGATTCAAAATTACTCCAAAAATTATTCTTTTTTAACTATAAAGTTTTCGGATGTTCTCTTACAGATTACTGGAGATTTTATGTTACCAAGTGCAGGCATTGTATGTGTATAGAAATGGAAGAACTTTAGATGTTCTCTCCTCTGGATTCTAAATGTTGTCAACCAGAATGATTACTAGAACTAGTAATTTTAATTAAATAGCTTATTTAAGGCATTTACTAGATGGATCCATTTTTACCCTAGTAGATAGGTAGATATTTCTTGCTTCCTTTGTCTATATTTGACACTGATGTGGCTTTTAGAAGCTTTCGGAACTCAGGCAGGCTCTTCAAAATCCTACAATTCTGGTAAACGCAACTTAAATATTTATGTGCAGTTTAAGAACTCAAGTACAGGGTACTCTGCCCTTTTTTTTTCTTTTTTCTATTTTAATCTTTGCAGAATCAAATTAAGAAAGGCAGCCTGGTAAAGTCCAAGGAATGCTGGATTGAGATTTGGATGATTGCAATTTACTCCAGGCCTGCAATGTAGAACCTGTTAACATCTTTAGTAAAACTAGGCGATTAGACTAATACAATTTTTGGTTGACCAATATAATTAACTAACTAATTAATTAATTTCCAGTAGAATCCTCTTCAGGCCAAACCTGATGTGGACCTGTCAAGTAGGAAAGAGATAGACATACACCACTCTTTGACCCTTTGTTTGGGGGGAGGATAGAATCTTACCTGCTTCGACTTTCCCTGCATTTCCCTACCCACGACCACTGTACAAATCGCTCTCATCATGAGATAACTGTGCATAACATCTGTGTTCCTCACACTACTGTGGCAAAATGCATGAATTACATGAACCATCCCAGTCTTCAACTCTGAAAATCTTTGTATTTTAAATGTATTCCCTTAATAACTTAAAGATCAGGAACACGAGGAGACGTGCTTTCCAATGATGGTATTTTCAAACTGACATATGTCTTTGTCCTCTTACGTTCCTGATATTCCGAGGCAGTTTTCATTTGCTAGTTAGGTGATCACAGTTAGTGGAATTTTGAAGGAATATGTTTGTAGTCAATAGGAATTACTCCTTGATGATGTGTACAGTAAAAATTCTGGTTCATGTCCTTGCAAGACATGTGTTAGGGAGGTGCTATGGTAATGTTGAGAGAAGGCCAAAAGTGTTTGTGTGAACCCTGCCCTCTGAAGGTTAAGGGTCTTTTGGGAAAGATAATGAGAAACATCTGTTGTTGGGATCTGTTGAAAAACTGTTCCTTCCCCATTGCATGGGGTCCTGGTGGAATTGGCAAGCCCAGTGTTCTGCCTGTAAGTGGGCACTTGACCTGAACCTGGCTGATGCCATGGGCATACGCCCCAGTGACTGACCCATGGAGCTGATGAATTTCCTAAGTAGGGTCAATCAGAACACTTCATGAGGTTTGATAAATGAAGAGAGAAGGCTTAAATTAGGAAACTGTGGATCTGGGTTTGAGAACCTTCTTGTGGAAGAAGAACAGGAGACCAGAAATAAAAGGCAATCGGAAACAAATAGAATTTGTTGATGGAAAGAGGAAATAAGGGAGAAAAAAAACCAAGAATGTATGTACCTTGATTTGGATTTACCTGACGTGTTCTATCTTTAGAATGCCTGGTTATATAAGAAAAGGAATTCTCTCTCTCGCCGAAGCTAGTGTGATTTGCTTTTTTGGCATCTGCAACAAGGAGTCTTGAATAATAAGCACAAGAAACCACCAAAGAACACAAAGCTGGCATGTCTTCAAGTGCTATGTACTTGCAGAGAGAGAATGGCCGCTCTCTTTTGTTTTGCTTTCAGGTTGGTGGAAGCATCTCAGGCATTCCCTGAATACTAGTCTAAGGCTTGTGTGGTTTGCGAAACGGCTGACATAGGCAGCTGCCCCATTCTGAGGAGTTGCCAGGAAACCACTATTTCCTGGTCTCTTAGAAAAACTTCAGTGCTTAGGATTGTTCTACCACTTCCGATTTCCTTCTAAATTGACACATCTTCCTTTTCAACCTGGTATCTCCTTTGTGATCCTTTTCAGCCCCCTGCCCCAATACTATTCCCTTTCATGTATGTTGTAGACCATATTTATTTTCCCAAATTAAATAATCACAGTTCCTTTCCATGTAGACTTTTTTTTTCTCCTCTTCTTACTAGTTCATTATTCTTTTACTTCTTAAAAGACGCTTAGTTGGCTTCAGCCTTCTATTTACACAACCCCATTATGCTAAAGAGATACTCTTTTTGGAGGAAACATTCTATACTATTGTAGGAATAGATACTGGTCTTATCTCAAGAATTGTCTTCTGTCTGAAGATTTATTATCGCTGAGGTCTTGAGAGTCTGTCTTCTGATAGAGTTCTGTTGTAATGGACACATTAAATTCTTTTAAATTCAAGACAGAAAACAGTGTTTCCTAAACATGTGTAGACATGTCAAAACAATGTTTTCTAAACATTGTTTCCACAGAAAAATGCCTTTGGTCCTTCCTACTATGGGAAAACATGTGGCTTTTTGACTATATGTCCTGATGTTGGGTGCGCCTCAGAGTCTCTTTTTCTGAACACAAAAGTGTGGCTGGAGGTAGGGCTTATTTTAAATATATCTTATGCCTCTAATTTTTTCCAGTGGTAGCCCCAACATCCAGGTGGATGAATGCAAGACAGAAAGACAGCACGTGCTTGAAGAGAAAGGTTTTCTGCCTAGTGACTACAAGAAACTGGCAGCGGAGGGGACAGAACTGGGGAAGAATGTAAGGTCCAGAGCTGGGCATGGACAGACTTTGGCATTCAGTTTGCAAGAACTAATCCAGTGTGCTCTGCCCTCAAATCAAAAATGTCATGAATGCATGAGAGCATGTTATCTAAAAAAGGTAACGGTGTTCCCTAAAGAGTATATGTACATGTGTATGTACATATTAAAACACTTTTATATTAGGACACACATATGTCGGCCTCATGATATGCAGAGTGAACAATAGCTCAAGGAAGGATCTCATGGAAATAACAAGGGATGCAAAAGTCCGTGGAGGAAGCTAAGAATAGTCTTTAGAAATGTGGGTTTCTCCGATCCGACTGCCTGAATCTCATTGATCTTGTATCTTTATTTCTTTTCCACCACGCAAAGCAAAACAAAGCAAAAATAATTCTGTTCTTAATGATACCATTACAGTTACTTTGATTGATAAATCAGAGGACAAGTGTAAGATTCTCAGAAAAAGAATGCCAGTCTTGCCATGAATAATACAGTTACTATAAGCAGTTTAAGACTCTTACTACAAATTACTGTTTTTTAAAAATAAAGTATAAAATAAAGATATAAGATATACTATAAAAATAAAATAAAGCTCCTTTGTGAATACTTATGACACTGGATATGAAATCGTGTCCCGTTGTCTTATTTTACTCTCAGTATATGGAGATTTCTGGTTTTAGATTTTACCTTTGTTTTATGATAATGTAGAGTACTCACATGATTCCAAAATCAAATCTATAAAACAAGGTAAATGTGAAAAGTCTAACTTTTCTCTCTTCCTTGTATCCTATCTATTCCTCCCACAGATTTCTTATAGTTTTTTATTCTGTTTTAAAAAAACAGAAATACATAGATACACATTGGGTTATATGTATCTGTGTGTACAATTGTATGTGTGAACATATAGACACATCGGTGTGTACACAGGCACCCGTACATCTGGGCCCCCATTTTCTTTGCAAAGTTTAGGGTACTCAGTTTTCTCTGACTTGTCTTCCTTAGGGAAATAATCGGGAGAGCCTCTGCTGCACTTACTAGAGATACTTTTTTATAGTCTCATAGTATTCCCTTGCGGGGTTATGTCCTATTTTATTCAATCCATCCCCTATCAGTAGATATTTTTATTGTTTCCACTGTTTTGTTACTATAAATAATGCTGCAAGGAACAGCTTTTTGCAGACATCATTTTTGTCTTTGTCATATGTCTTTTGGATAAACTCCCAGAAGTGGGCTTTTGGTGTCGAAGGAGAGATGCCTATGTAATTTTGCTGGGTTCTGATAAATTCCTTTCCATGTAGTTTGTATGTGCCACTTGGCATTCACACAAGAACTATAGGAAAGTTTCTGTTTCCCCAGCACATGCATGGTTGAACTGAAGGATACCCCTGTCTGATAAATAAGAAATGGGATCCGCGTGTCTCTTCTTAAAAGCAGAATTGAATTCTTTTTTCATATGGTTAACATCTATTTGCATTTATTTTCCTTTGAGTGCTTAATTCATATTTCTAACTCCTTTTTCTTTTGATAAAAAGGTTACTTATTTGGGGGGGGGGTGTTGTGGGGAGGAGGGGCAGAGGGAGAGACAATTTCAAGCAGACTCTGTACTGAGTGTGGAGCCTGATGTGGGGGCTAGTCCACCACCTGAGGTGAAACCAAGAGTCAGACACTCAATAGACTGTATCACCCAGATGCCCCTCTAACTCATTTTTCTATATGATTGTTGATCTTTTTTCCCCCTAATGTTTGAAGCCCCATACACATTGGGGACTTTTGTCTCTAGTGTAAGTTATAAATACTGTTTCCCAGTCTGCTTTGGAATCTTTACCATACAAATACTTAATGTAGTCACATTACATATATTTATTTTCCTTTATTGTCTCTGGATTTGAAATCATAATATGGCAAGTTTTCCTCTTTCTTAGGTTATTGAGGGATTCACCTATATTTTCCTCTAGTACTTAATTTCATTTTTTCATAGTTAAATATCTGATCCATTTGAGACTTATCCTGGTCTGTAGTCCAAGGAATGGATCTGATTTTATTTTTCATGTGACTATCTGCTTAATCCCATTAGTGCCTGCTAGAAATTCCATTTTCCCTCTAATAATTTGAGGACACCATATTTATTATGTGCAAAATATTCAGCTGGGTTTATCTTTTACCTTTTTTTTTCAATAAGCGAAGAAAGTTCCTCAGAAGTCCCATTTCATAGATTTCCCCTTACTTTCTTCATTGCCCAAAACTAGCTCACCTGCCTTTCCTAAACCAATCCATTGCAAAAGGAATGGCCTTTCTCCTGTTGGTTTATCAAAGCCCAAGGCTTTGTGGGGGGTGGGGGGGATGCTTTGGCTAAATCAGAGGTAGTTAGGTTAAGAGAGATGGAGGGATGCAGAGATGGCGATAGACATCAGGGAAATCACAATGTATTAGGTCTTCTTTCTGGATTATAAGCTTCTCAAGGTCAGAGTTCTAATGTGTCTCCATGACTCTAGCCACTAGCACAGTGCCTAGACATATGACAGATTTGGAGATCATTATTAAAGAGCACAGAGTTGAGATACTACTATTAACTGTGATTTTATAATAAAGCAACTTTTTTTTTTTGACAACCTATCTACAGTATGGCTGAAAAAAAGATACTTAAAAATATATTAATCACTAGGTTCCTAAGACCCGGGTAAGCTGGATAAATGATTTAGCGATTTTTTTTTTAAGATTTTATTTATTTATTTGACAGAGATCACAAGTAGGCAGAGAGGCAGGCAGAGAGAGAGGAGGAAGCAGGCTCCCTGCTGAGCAGAGAGCCCAGTGCAGGGCTCGATCCCAGGACCCTGAGATCATGACCTGAGCTGAAGGTAGTGGCTTAACCCAATGAGCCACCTAGGCGCCCCTAGCAATTAAGCCCTGTTTTGAAGTTTCAATGCTCTACATAAAGTACCATTTTTTTTCTGAGAACTTTATATTTTATAAACATTCTTTTTTCTCTGGGTTGTGGTAGATGGGAAGCAATAGATTGCACATTTTCTTAAAGACAGACTCAGTGTGTTCTCTGTCACCTAGCTCTGTACCTGAAATATTGGTGACATTCTCTTAATATTTATCAAATGAATGAATGAATGAATGCTATCTCTTTTTTACAGCCAGTCATGGAAACTTAGAGCTAAATTGCTCTCTTCTGTCATTCAGTTAAAAGAAAGGTCTAAAACTTGCACACACAGAAATCCATTGCCTTCTCTAGCGATTATATTCTTTTATATTCTCAGAGCTACAATTTTATAGTCCACAAACATGGAATCATACTATTGAGAAAGCAAGCTTTTGTGGAAAATAATAACCAATGGTTTGAAAAGATAGAGGACTATTTCTTGACAGAGATGAAAATAGCTATATTGTATAAAAGAATGAGTTTGTTCTTAACACATGACTAATACAGAGAAAGAGCTGAACTTAATTTTGAATTATTCGCCATATTGGCTTCTGTCTCTGCTCTTCTTCCCACAATGTGCGCATTTAAGATTTTCAACTTCTCGGCCATCCTAGCCAAGTTTGACTTTTATACGATACTTAAATGTCAGCATCTAATTTCTGAAGATGAGTTTACAGTTTGGGGTAGGTGACTTCACAGTACACCCTGCTCACCTCAGACCTGGCAAAAGACGAAGAAAATCTGCTAAGTTCTGAAAACCCGTATCTCTTCATAAGCTTCTCCAATAAAAATGTGATTAAAATGTTTCCTAAGGTTAGGGTTTTTCCTGTGGCGGTTTGAATTTCCTCAGCTTAACACATCATCAGTATGGCATGTCACGCTTGGCTTTATCAGCAATTCTTGTACACAGATTAAGTGTAAACACATTTAAAATGACAGATTTAAATGTATCCTAGTACTAAAGGACCTGCTGGTAAAACAACACAGGTAAAGCATTTCTAATAAAAACGTTACTGGCAAGTACTTACCAGATCTGGGTTGGTTGCCTCAGTGTTCGTGGGGCATCTGAGCTCTTGGATCACACCACATGTTCTCACCAGCTCCTAGCCTTCCCCAGGTGTGAGGTTGACTCTGGTCCGATATGTTCACAATGGAGCACAGAAAATTTTGAATTTGTCTGCAAAAGGAATGCAGCCTCTATTTTAAGAAGGCCTTACCCCCACCATACTCATACCAATCAACGTCTTGAGTTTTCATATTTAATGTGCCTAACATTTTTTTCACATGTTCTTACTGTAATGCCAAAACAGATTACATCAAAAAGACTTTCTTTTTTAAAAGACAGTGAGTAGAACATACATATGGATACATTCCATAGTTTTTTGACATTTTCTAAAGTGTTAGATTGATTTCTCCCTCTTTTTTTCTCCCCCTAGGTATTTACTGGTATTCTATCTCTTTCCCACCCGGAAAACACACATACTCACACTCACACTTCCTACTTAACTAATATTACTTTGCTGAACAATGAAGTAAATCTGGCTTTCCTAAGTGTGTGCTGAGATTTTTTTGTAAAATGTTTTTGCCAGGTCCTTCAAGCTCACTTTTAGCCCACTTATGGTGTGGCTGTATATATACATGTGTGTGTGCGTGTGCATATGTGTGTGTGTGTGTGTAAACAGGCATAGGTACTCTTTTGAAGTGGGTTTAGTAGGGGGAATCTATTCTTTATCATGGTAAGAGTTTTAGTGAGATAATGAGAATATATGTGAAATTAAACTGGAATAGTAATTGCAACAAAAGTGAACTATTAAAGATACAGTTGACTCCAAATTAAAATAGCAAACGTGGGGGCACCTGGGTGGCTCAGTGGGTTAAGCCTCTGCCTTCGGCTCAGTTCATGATCCCAGGGTCCTGGGATCGAGCCCCGCATCAGGCTCTCTGCTCAGCAGGGAGCCTGCTTCCACCTCTCTCTCTCTGCCTGCCTCTCTGCCTACTTGTGATCTCTGTCAAATTAATAAAATAAAAATATAAAATAGCAAAAGTATCTGGTGTGGGGGGGTTTATTAAAGAGCAGCTTCTTTTCATTACTGTGTGTGCACGGACATACACGCGCGCGCACACACACACACACGCGTTCAATAAAGCGCCCTATTGAAACTTCGACTATCCATTTAGAAATGCATACCAAGTCTGCATTTTCCTTAAACAGGATAATTTAATGGCAGAACTGCCTACCTGTTCCGCATTCTTTTAAAGAATTATGCTAATCATACAAGGGGCCCTGCATTGCCTGATTGATAAATTCATCTTACTTGGCGATAATGGAGTAGGTTTAATTCTTACAGTCTTGTGTTGTTTTTCTGGCATGTTAAGTCAAAACCAAAGGAAAAAAGGCGGTGCTTTCGACAATAAATCATGGCCTGCTGGGAAAATCCACCCCTACCTAGATTTGCCAGGTGGCCATCTACGAAGTCAAGTAACTCTTGAGTCTGAAAGGGCCATGTTCCCTCTGAAGCTTACTTGCAGTGTAGTGTGCTGAGCACATGCTGGAGCATGGTTTTTGTATCACAAACGCTGGGTCCTAGATGCAAGCAAGGAGAAAATACTGTGCCCTCTAGATTTTAACTGCACGAAAAAGAAAATCTAAGAGGGAAATTCATGGAGGTTCATCCACTTGGACTCTCTTCTTAAATATTATGTTTAAGACCTAAATTAAGTTTTAAAACCATAATTTCTCCAAACATGCATAAATAGGAACACGAAGTTCACGGATACACAGGCACACATGTAAATACGCACATACAAATATGTACATGCATGTGTATTTCTGTACGTTCAGTCTCTGCCCTTTTGCCCCACCTTTGCCATCTACAACCATCCCTCCCACCTCTTCTCTCTGCACATTATCCGAAGGGAACAAACTCCTTTAGAACTTTTCACCTCCTGTATTCAAATATTAATTCTTAGGTGACTGAATCCTTAGGCTGGTCATTTCTGGCACCATCTCAATCCCTTTACCCTGGTGTGTCATATAAAAGTTGTTTTTGCATGTTTGTGCAGAGATGTGAAAACAGTTGGGATATCCTGACCTATGACTATGCTCTCATGTTTTTCAATATGCTCATGTGTCACTATAATAATAATACACATACCTGTATGTATGTGTATTTGCACATACATATCTGGAAGGATTTTTTGGTCATTGTTTTACAAAAATGAAATTTTATTCTTTTATTACTTATCTGTTGGGGTACCTGAGTGGCACAGTTAAGCATCTAGCTCTTGGCTTTGGCTCATGCTCTTATCTCAGGATTGTGAGATCAAGCCCCACGTCGGGCTTTGTGCTCAGCACAGTCTCTACTTAAGATTCTCTCTCCCTCTGCCCTTGACCCCAAGCATGCTCTCCCTCACTCTCCTCTCTCCCAAGTGAATAAATCTTTTTTTAAAAGATTTTGTTTACTAGAGAGAGACATCAAGAGAGAGTGCAGAGGCAGAGGGAGAAGTAGACTCCCTGATGAGCAGAAAGCCTCATGTGGGGCTTGATCCCAGGACCCTGAGATCATGACCTGAGCAGAAGGCAGACACTTAATGGACTGAGCCACCCACGTGCTCCTAAATAAATAAATCTTAAAAAAAAATTGTGGAAGTCTTTTTAAAGCCAGTGAATAACTCTAACTCATTATTTTGAGTGGCCGGAGCATAATCGTACAACTGTTCTCTTGCTAGTGGTATTTTATTTGTGTCGAGGCATTGTGTTGTGTTGTTGTGTCACTACAAGAAAAAACATATATTTTTTATTAAGCTATAATTGACACACAATATGTTTTTAATGGAATATAGAGCTTTAGGCAGAAGAGTACTTGTTTGAAGAAACTGAGCTATTTTTAATCTTAATAAATGTTGCTAGACTGTAAAAAAGAAAAACCAACAAAAAACCCTTTAAAATTCACATTTTAACCGACCACATATTAGAATACCCATTTCTCTGAATTCTCCCCAGGAATAGATATTTCCACTTCTTTTCATTTTTATCAGTCAGGTAGTTATAATGATATCTCACTGTTTTGTTCATTTAACATTTCCTGATTTGTAGTGAGTTTGAGTATCTTTTCCTTCCTGTTGGCAGTTTACAACTGCTCCTTTCAAAAATGCCTCTTCATTTATTTATCTATTTTTAGGTTGTTTGTCCCCTTCTTGTGTCTTTGTAAGATCATTTTACCTTCCATGATCGATGTTTGCCTGCTCCGCTGAACTTTTTTTTCTGTCGAACGTTTTGCGAGTGATTTGTTCCTCATCTCTGCATGCACACCTGTGTTCTTATCTTCCTTGCATGTCAGTTCAAATGGGCAGACATATGCTGAAAATATAAGTTATTTTATAATTGCCGAGGACTGCGCATCTAGAGATAGGCACATCACAGAAATCTTACTTGTCAGAGCTATTAGCTTCAAGAAAGAACTTTCAGTAATAAAAACTCTGGATGTGATCTAGGGGTAGGAAATTCATTCTAGGTTCTTTCCATATTTTTAAAAGAGATAGTCTTTATTTCCAGGGGGCAAATATTGGTGACTTTTCTGCCTTTGTTGAGGGATATTAATAGTATTATTATGACAAAACTATTTTTTTCTGAAATAAAGTTCTTCTGTCAGGATGAAGCTTCACACTATAAAGTGTCTAAACTTTTCCAGTTACTTCTTCAGTCTCATTTTTAGGTGTATGTGTGTCTTTTATCATTTGGGGGTCATTTATTTTTAAACTTGGTCTTTTGAAATAATCGTAGCTTTACAGAGTTGCAAGAAATGCCCAAGGAGGTCCCATGTAGGCTTCATACATCTTGTCAGCTTGCATAATTATAGTATGGTACCAAATGAGGAAAATGTCATTGGTGTAATTCACATTTATTCAGAGTTCATCAGTTTCGTGTGTGTGTGTGTGTGTGTGTGTGTGTGTGTGTGGTTTTGTTGGGTTCTTTTTTCACTCTAATACATGAAACACAGTCATCTACCACTCACATTTTAAGTTTCAGATTCATAAATAAAAGTAGACAGGGGATGCCTGGGTGGCTCAGTTGGTTAAGCGGCTGCCTTCGGCTCAGGTCATGATCCCAGCGTCCTGGGATCGAGTCCCACGTCGGGCTCCTTGCTCGGCGGGGAGCCTGCTTCTCCCTCTGCCTGCCACTCTGTCTGCCTGTGCTCGCTCTCTCTCTCTCCCTCTCTCTCTGACAAATAAATTTAAAAAAATAAAAAAATTTTTAAAAAGTAGACAGTATGGAGATCATTTTTTTAAGATTTTATTTATTTATTTGAGAGAGAGACAATGAGAGAAAGCATGAGAGGGTAGAAGATCAGAGGGAGAAGCAGACTCGCCATGGAGCTGGGAGCCCGATGCAGGACTCGATCCTGGGACTCCGGGATAATGACCAGAGCTGAAGGCAGTCACCCAACCAACTGAGCCACCCAGGCACCCAATAGTATAGAGATCATTAAAAAAGTAGAGCACTGGAGTGGTGGTTTTCTGACTTATCCTGCAGAATGCCATGCTGTGAGTAACTTTAAACAAATTAGGAAAGGTTCCTTAAACCAGAACCTAGACCAGCAGCTCCATCTATACCCACAGGAAGGCAGGACATGTATAAAATGCTCTCTTAATACCCCACAGTTACTAGTTCTTGGCCATTTGTTGAGAAACGGACTTCAGCACTTTTACTCTGGGCCAGTAGGGACGGTCTCTCATCGAGGAATAAATAAATAAATAAGTAATGAGTGTTTGTGGGAAGGGACGTTCTCCTGAATGCAGTTGACACCTGCTGAGATCACTTGGACTGTAATTTTATAACAGCCTTTTCCTAAATTAATCACATATCTACAATCAGGCAACCCTAGCTACTCCTCAGAAGTAATGTCTCCTGTACAGCTGTGAATAAGTAAATTAGTGCCACGGAGCATCTGACCACATGCTGTGACAAAGAATGTCTTCTTGGGCAGCAGCACCTCCCTTCCCTTTGTGGATTGTCTTAGGGGATCTCTAGCACTTTCACCGTCAGGCCAAGTAAAGGGAGTATATGGCTGATCCTGTGCTGGAAATGCAACCTTGAAATACTTTGTTATTAATAGCATTCTTGGACTGCAGGCCATAAAAGACAAAAGTCTGCCATTATAGCTCGTTGGTCCAATGCCCTTTTTTTAAAAAAATAAGTAAACATATTCTAGAAAAGTAAAATGGTATTTTTAAACGCACAAAGATAATTCATGATAAAGTCTTGACTGAAATTCAGGACTTTTCCAGGTGCCTGGGGTGGCTTAGTCAGTCAAGCATCTGACTCTTGTTTTTGGCTTGGTTGTGGGATCAAGCCCTGTGTCAGGCTCCACACTCAGCACAGTCTGCTCGTCCCTCTTCTCCTCCTCCCCTCACTCACACATATTCTCTCTTAAATAAAGAAAATCTCAGTGAATAAAATTCAGGAATTTTCTCTGGAAAGATGTTATTTCCACAATAACACTATAGTACTCTCATCACTTTTATGGATTAAATAATTTTATAGATCATTTTATGGGTGAATTAAATCAATATCCTAGTATCTTGTGAATAGTTTACGAATTTTTCCAAGATTATTTTTCTCATCTCTGTTCCTGGAATAGTTTAAGGGGACATAGGAGATCCTGTACCTGGCAGCCATCTCTTGTAATGGACAACCGATCTGGTAAGAGTGAATCTGAGTGTTCTCATGCTCATTCTAGGCCATTATAACATAATTTAAAGTTTTGGAAAGTTTTTTATTTTTTTATTTTTATTATTTTTTTTTTTGCTCCAAGAATCCAAAAAAATTTTAATTGAGGTCCTAACTAGATCTGAAGGTTTGGGTAGTCTTCAGAACCAATGTATCATGGACTAACTTGGCTGCTCGTTAGCACCTACTATTAAAACATGTTATATGGAAAATTTGAAACATAGGCAAAAAAAGCAGAGTGACTAATATAATAAATTCCCATGTAGGCCATGTTAATTCAGCACTGAAAAGGTGATCGCTGTTGGCTTTAGAATGAGTTCACAGGAATCATCCTATTTCCTTAGAGATGGCCCTCCTATTCCATTGTGGGGAAGAGGTTCTGGGATGTTGTTAAATGGTTCTTTCCACTGGGCTGTCTGCCTGAGGTAGCATCTCCCTTTCTCTGGGTGTGTCTTGATAGTACTTCATGCTGGTATTAGAGTTGAAGGGTAGCACTCAGAAATGTGAATCCACAAGATAGAATGTAGAATCATGACTGGAATACACAGCGGGTGACACTTGAGGGAGCCATATTTTCCACAGTGTTGCTGGACACTTCCGGGTTGGTGAACCAGCCGGGGAATGTTTGAAATCTATACGTAGTTTCCGAAGTCACAGGGACTAAATGGCTAAAACATAGGTGAACTCTGTTAGAAGGCATAGTAAAGACCAAAGCAGAAATGGGAGTTTCTTCAGATTTGGCTGAGTACCATCCACACAGGTTCTGTTTTAAGTTAGGCAAGTGGTACTCTCCCCGGCTGGGTTTTAATAAGCTCTTCTGAAAACAGGGACCGTGCTCCTCTTGCTGGTTGTCTCTGTCTAATGTCTGGCAATGGATGTTGACATTTGTTGAAAGGATGGTAGAGAGATGGATGTTCAGATGGACAAGGGAGTGAGGAAAGGCATCTTATGAAATAAAACTGAATCAGTAACCTCAACATTTTAGATGTCAGAGTGTCCCAAAGCCTGATCCATTTCTAAGCAGATATCATGAAAAGCAGAATAGCACTGAAATAGGCCATTCTATTATTGTCTCAGGTCACATTTCTGGAACCTAATTAAAAGTTCAGTTCTCTCCCCTTTTTTTTTTTTTTTAAAGCAACAAAAAGATTCTGATTCCAGAAGAAATACACTGGTGCTTTGGTTTAATGCTGTCCCTCAAGTTCACACTATAGTTGTTTGGTAGAGGTTAAGATCTTGTTACATTAGAAGACCATTTTGATGTTGTAATGATTAAATTTACTTGTTCTGGGCCCATTTTATACACAATGCCATTCCGTAAATGTAATTTTGGTAACGTGTAGCCTAATTCCAATTATGGTGAAGATAAAGTAGATTGCAACAGGGTGAAGATAAAAGTAGATTGCCACACGTTAGGGAATATTGTGTTCTGCTCAGTATTATCTGCAACAGAAAATCAAACATGGTAGATCAGAATTTGTAGAATTCATGTAACTCATTAGGCCACTGTCAAACATCAGACCCTGAAATACTGGAAAGGAAATTAGCTATCATTTCTCATTTTGCAGATGGGGATGTATAGAAGTGGAGTTGATTAACTTGGTCCTGTTGGCACCGGAACTCTCATTGCCACCTCAAGGGCACCCCCAACCCACTATTTCTGCCTGCATAGCCTGGGCCCAATACTGTCGTCTGGATTGAGGCCCTATGTTTCTAAACCTTTCTGTATTGGTCTTACCTTATCTGCGTTAATTAGGGTCAGTTTTGCATGCATTCATTATCCTGTAAGGTGTTTTCTGTTTCTCTCACCATCTTGGTTACCCTCCTCTGGATATCACAGAAAATATTACTATAGTTCAAAATGCTTAGATGAGGAACAGCAGAATGTGGCATAAAATATTTAGTACAATAAGAGAATGTTAGTATCTTTCTCTCAGATTAAGGTAGTGGAACTATATCATCTATTAGTATAATGTTTTACATTTTTAGTCAACTACATCTATCATCCTCAATATAAAATTCAAGAATGATTATCTCTACTCTCTTCCTAATTCAGGAAAGCACACATTACCTCTTCAGAGTTCTCCTGGATTTCTTCTTAATCCTCAAAAAATTTTTTTAAAAATTTATATTTAATTGTCTTTCTACTGTTCTTGAAATTACATGGACTGTTTCAGTAATTTACCTACCTCAGGCTAAAAACATAACAAAAACAAAAACATAAAAACTAAAAGGAGTCCCAAAGGCTAGTTTTGGGAGGAGCGACAAAACTGTGTGCCTTTTGTACCTTATTCTCACATTAATTCTTTCCCTGCCACCCATTTCCTCCCATTCAGGGCTAGGAACCCCTGACATTTGGCACACTCTTTTCTGAGGGCACACAATTAAACAGCGATGAAATGTGATGGTGGTCTTCCAATTTCAGTGATTTCCAAGGTTCACTAGTCCGTAATATCTCCATTTGCTGGTTGCCTCATTCACTGTATATACATTTAATGTAACGTGCCTCACCTAACTTAAAAGAAAAGAACAAACCCTACAGATGAGGTGATGTCAGACAGCATCACACACAGCATGTTTTACAATAATTTTATGACATGATCTCTCCGTAAGTGTCCTAGATTATGAAGCAAAATGTCCTTCTTAATGATACCGTACTTGTCCATCTTCCCACCCAGCTGAGTGGTGAGTCACAAGAATGAGCACTAACCCTTAACCAAAAGTTAACTCTCAGTATGTGGGTTTATGTGACCCAGTGTCAAATCCACTGTAATAACTTACTCTTCTTTGGGCTAGAAATAATGAAGCACCAAACATTCCTTCCTGCTAACGGAAGTGTGACTCCTCTGATGAATCCTTCAGAAAACAATACCTTAACTTGAATATACTGAAAATAAGTAAATATTTTAAACTTCTACATTCTCCATTACCCAGGAGGGAAATATTTTAATGATCTTGTGCCCCATATGGTTTAAATGTATAGTTTAGATATTGTTCTCTGCCGTCGTACTGCTAGAGATTTTTAATAAGCTTTCATTCTTTGTGAGACAATTTGTTACCTTTACACTGGTGCAAATGCGCTTTCCACCGAATCTCTTGAATTATTCCACCCAAACAGGAAGAATTGCCAAGAAGATAGAGAGACTGGGAAATTTAGACTTGGTTAGTTAGAAAATGGTACCCGTGCTGGGCTTCCTCCCTTGAGTGTTTCTCATAACTATAAGTTGACAGTGATGGTGTTTTGCAGGTGGTTCTTGGGTAGACAAAAGGGAAGAACATCCTCAGTCCTAATGAACATGCTGTGTCTGTTACGTGTGCAGGCAGTCTCTCTGGAATACCAGTAAAAGAAAATTAAATCAACTCACGACAGCTATCTTGCATATCTCACCTGGGAAGGTATGCATGCAGTAGGACAGGCACTGCTTAACATTAATCAGCCTCCTGAAGTCATTACATTCATGAGGAAATGTAATTCACATGTGATTACTTTTTAATTTACTCTGTAATCACATTCCGAGTGAACGGGCCAAGCTTAAAATGAAATTTAAAAGTCAAATACTGCTTTGTATTAGGAATTCACAATTTTTATATGCACTTAGGTTAATAAAGATTTTACAATAACCATTTGTGGCTGAGCATATGATAATTTTTTGATGAAAGTTAGTGCCATACCTTAGATAAAATGTATTTGATTTCCCTCCAAGTACTCAACTGGACCCAGGGAGCCTCAGAACTCTGTGCTGAATTCCTGCCTCATCTAAACTTTATTTGAAAAAAAAAAAAAAAATCAACCAAGCATTCCTCAGTCCCAGATCTGAGGTTGCAATGAACTAATGTATTTTTAATTTGTACTGTGCCTGTGAGGCGTATCCATTTGTTTTATCCATCATCAGAAAGTGTGTACAGAACCTTATAGTAACTGACTGGAGCTCATCAATGGGGAATGCCAGTGCCTGCAGTAAGAATCTTCCTCCAACAATGTGGCCTTTCAAGTTTACAAAGTTACAAAGCTGCTGTGTTAGTTTCATGAGAGCGTTTTGCCTTGAAACTGAAGGTGCAAAAGCCTAGGACCAGCTAGTTGTGGGTAGTAGAGGATAGCCGTGTTATTTTGTTTCATCAGCCAGAACTAAAGTCAGTGGAGAGAAATGTACAAAGGACTTACAGATTTATAGTAAATATGCGGAAAATTTTTATTGTTTGGTCCCACCTGGCCTTGGACTAAACAACCTCAGAAGTATTAAGATCTCTTTCCCAGAAAAAATATACAAAAGCTGGGTTCCATTTTCCAGGATTGCTATGTAGTGCTGCCAAACATTAGTTATTAACTCTCAGGTTTTAAGATATTTGTGATGTCTTTATGTTAACTTTACCATCATTCACTTTAGTTTCAAATTGCTTTGTTTTAACTAATGTAGTACTTTGGTGTTATTCTAAGCCAGCAGTATTTAATAATATAGTGAGAGGCAAATACGAAATTTTCTGGTAGTCATATTAAAGAAGGAAAGAAAAAGCAGATGAAATTCATCATAATATATTTAACCCATTATATCCTGGCTGTTGTCATTTCAAGATGTAATCATTATCAAAACCGTTTAAGATGAGATTTCTTATATCCTTACATCATGGCTTTGATACATTGGTTATATTTTCTTTTTTTGTAATAATATTTGTTTATTTTAAAGAGAGTGAGAGAGTGCACAAGCTGGGGAAGAGGCAGAGGGTGAGAATCTCAAGCAGATTCCCTGCTGAATGTGGAGCCTGGTGTAGGGCATTATTTCAGATTCCCTGAGTTCAGGACTTGAGCTGAAACCAAGAGTTGGATGCTTGACCAACTGAGCTATCCAGGCATGCCCCCCCTTCTCCAGTTCTATTTTCTTAAATTCACACTAAATAAATGCATTGCTTTTCAAATTAAAAAAAAAAGAGTTAAATTTAGTGAATGGAATATGCACCATACTCTGAGAAATCCTGACTTAATAAATAGTTTATTTGCCTGGTGCTAATATACATGATAGGTGTCCCTCATGTGCATTGGGTTCTGCATGGGTATTTGTACTTCTCTGTGGTCTCCAGCATGGGAGCCAAAACTACATTTTTTTTTCTCATACAAAAGCATGACAGACGTGAAGGGAATGAGACTGATATAATCCTGCTTTATGTATTTTTTTTTACAAACAAAATGTTTATATGCTGTACTTATATGTACATACCATGCATAATATGTCTGTGTATACATCTAAACACTCGGTGACAGTGCTACAACTATTAATGGGATTAAAATCCTTATCATCCCCTGTAGAGCTGAGGCTAGCCCAGTTGCAACACCTGGCCTGAGAAATGAGACTCTCCCAGAGGTCCTGTGTCCTAGGCGGTTGTGTCTTTCATTTGTACTTAGGGTAATGTGATGTCTAACCCATTGTGTTAGATAAAATTATGGTATCCCAAGGATTTGCACATCCTAGTCCCCAGAAGTTGTGAAGGGTGTCTTATGTGCCAAAGGGGACTTTTCAGGGGTGATTTAAGTTATAGATCTTGAGATGGGAAGATGATCCCAGATGACTCAGGTAGACCTGATGTAATCCCAAGAGTCCTTATAAGTGAACGAGGGAAGAGAAAGAGTCAGAGCTAAGTGGGGGAGATGTGGTGATGAAAATCAGGGTGATGTGGTCTTAGAGGATTCAGTATGCTGTTGCCAACTTTGAGGATGGGGTCACAAGCCATGGAATGCAGGTGGCCCTTAGAAGCTGGACAAGTCAAGAATATGCATTCTCCCCTAGGGCCTCAAGATATCCAGTTGATATTTTGATCTTAGCCCAGTGAGACCGATTTCAGACTTCTGACCTCTAAACTTATAAATTTGTTGTTGTAAGCCAGTGAGTTTGTGGCAATTTGTTACAGCAGCTGCAGGAAACTAATATGTGCACCCTAAACAATCAGATGGTTAAAAATTCCTCGCTTTCAACATCCTTCATAGGAAGAGGAGCCTGTTCTTTGGCACCCAAGTCAAGCAGCTGTTTCCCAGGGAGACCTCCCCAAGTGACCCTGGCTAAGATGAGGGCTGTCTCCTTTCCTCCTCCGTCCCTGCTGTTCTGGGTGCAGACCTCTAACATCACATCTATTTTACTCTGAAACAGTGTGTCGCTCCACTTAACAGTTTCCTGGGCTAGGACATTGCATCCCCACAGCCAACCCTTTTTCAGCCCCCAGAAGTTTTTGGAAGTATTGAGTGTGTGCCTCAAGACCTCATTCTTACACTTTCATGAAGTGGCTTGTCAAATACATGGTCACAGATACATAGCACACAGATGTATGCTTCTTTGTTCCCTTGCCTTGTCCCTATCAGTGTGTTTGAAGGCTGTCCATGTACTTTCTGAAACTGTCTGTGGCCCTCTTGGGAATTGGCGTTTGAGAGTTCTTTAGTCACTTGAATAGGATTCAT